>PVJD01003800.1:0-153417 GCA_004026545.1 Mormoops blainvillei
TCTAAGTAGCTGAGAAAGGGTAGTGATTATTTTAAGCTGTAGCAATCTGGAGGTATTAGAGATGGCTAATACAAGGAAGTCCTTTTTCAAATGGTTTAAAGGTTTGATGGTTTTCAGCCATCTGGAAGGCTTGTTAGAACATTGCAGGGCCTCCCCCCGGAGTTTCTGAAGTTGAATGGGATGCTGATGCCCAGGGACCTTACTCAGAACTACTGTGATAGCCTGACGAATGGGAAGAGCCAACCGGCTTTAAGTACAAACGCTCTTTCCTACAGCTGTAAAATGCCCCACTGTGCACCTGCACTGTAAAGCTGAACTTGGGTAGAGAAATTGGCTGCTTGTCTTAACTGATGGGTATTTAATGCAGCCCAATATGAAGTATTTACTCCCCCACCCAGTCTGTTCCGTGCCCTTCCTCTCTCCACACCTTTCTTACTGGCACTCAGCCGATTCCCATTCCTTCATCCTGCCATCTATACATGTGTTCACATTTTCTGCCTTGTCACAGGGTGAATTGTTAGGACATCGCATTTGAACATAGGATTTCCCTTCCTTCTGCCTAATCCAGCTAATGGCTCCAGTCCTTACCTACCTCAAACCCCTTACAGCAAAGCCAAGAGTTGACCATATTTTTTGTATTTACTTTTCTTGGATCTGCTGCAATCAGGGCTCCTCTCTCCCCCACACCACTCTAAGGAAGCTGTTGCTGTCAAGATTACAATGGCCTTTATGGCTAAGTCTAGTGATTCTATTCTTGGCCTTCAATGTACTTGATCTGTATTAGTGACAATTGACAGTTGATTTCCTCCTGTTTTGCTTGTCTTTTCAGAGTCTCAGTTTTCCTGCCACACATCACTGGTTATTCCTTTGTTAGTTTACCCTGAGACCTCAGTGTATAGAGCCCTAGGCTCAGTCCTTGGACATTTACCAGCAGTCACCTGAAAGGGACCTGTGTCCCTCTAATACTTTCATATGTGGGGGGAAAAATGGGTCGTAAGATGTCTCCATTTCGGATAGGTTTTTAGCCCATTGATTGCTTCTAATTACTGACAGTAACACCAAGGATTAGCAGATCAGTTTAAACTCACTTGCACAGGTTGTAATGACTAAGTCTGGCCTTAGAATACATCAGGGTGGCCTCAAGGCCTGCTGCTCCCCCTACCCCTTGGACTTGGTCTGGGAATCTGGAGAGAACGATTGAGGTCAACACCACAAGTCAGTACCATCTGCTACTGAGTCTTAAGAGATGATAGCCTTAATGTATGAAATTCTAACCTCTTACGTTAATCAGTGCCTGATAGAGGAGTATGTTCATGTTAAAATTCTAGTTCGTCCAAGAATGTGTCAGGCAGAGGAGTGACTAGCGAGAGGCAGTCAGCTGTGGATCCTGAGTGTGTCCCTGCATGCTCGTGTTGGGTACACCAAGAATGATGCTCTGCTCTTTATCTGGGCTGTTTCTCAGGGTTTTGTGTCCTCAAGAGAAACCTTGAGGGATGAGGTAAAATGTATCCCCCAGAAAAAGAGCCAGCTTGTTTCCACTTATGCAGTGCCACCCACTGCGAGACCGGCTCCGGCTCCGGGCTCCTTTGTATCACTTACGAGGGATTGGGGAGGGGAGCATGGGAAACAAATGAACACGAGTCCTTTAACCCAGGAGTGTCGTGTCTTGCCAGTGTCCACTGAAACTGGCAGACTAGCTTTTTAGGCTACATTGGGTAAAATGTCAAAACAGCACAGTGCCTGGCACTCCCCAATAGTTCTGAAGCAATAATTAAGCATGTATCTCTAAAATGATTTATTAAAAAGGAAACACCTAAATTCCTAATAATTCCTTAATTCCAGTCACACCCACTTAATGAGTAGTTTTCTATTGGATATAATATAATCTAGGCAATACAAGTGTGAAAACTCTGAGGGGTAGTTAAATTTGCTAAGGCCATGAAGTCCAGTTAAAGAAATACCTGCAGGTGTTATTAGCTTTTAGAAGTCTGCATGACTGACTGTTTTGTGTCAAAATATAACCACAGTGGCTGAAACTGACAATACAAATAGAAAATGTTGATAAGGCTATGAAGTAAATGGAACTCTCAAACAATAGAGGATTATGAAATGGCACAACCACTTTGGAAAACCAGTTCTTTAAAAAGAAAACACCTACCTTACCACTTCTAGGATCTATATATGTGAAATCCTATTGCACAAAGACTTGTTTAAGAATGTTCATTCCAGTTGATTATAGTTCAGTAAAACTGGGAAAAAAGTGTTCACAGTGGCTTTTATTCATAACGGCTAAAAACTGGGTAAGACCCCATAAGAGAATGGGTAAATTAATCCTGGCCCTAGTAGCTCAGAGCATGGTCCTGATAGGGTTGGTGGTTTGCTCTCCACTTAGGGCACATACAAGAAGCAACCAATAAATGCATAAAATAAGTGGAACATTTTTCTAAAACCAAATATAATTAACATTGTATTTTCCTGTGATGAAGTACTACTGAGTAATAAAGGGAATGAACTGTTGCACACACATTGAATAAATCTCAAAAGTATATCTGCATTAGGAAAGAGCAGATAACTGTTACTCTGAAGTTGCAGTACAGGCAAAATGAATCTATGGTGATGGAAATCAGAACAGTGATTGCCTCTGCAGGGGGATGGGGTTGGAGAGGAGGACTTAACTGACTGGAAGCAGGCATGAGGAAGTTTCTAGGGTGATGAAAATGGCCTATATATTTATTGATGGTTACATAAGTATATAATTGTCAAAACTCAGAATTGTATACTTAGTTATCTGCATTTTTATGCAAATCATTCCCCAACTTTAAAAAACTGAGGGTCTGGCCTGCTAGGTTATGGAATTGCTGCGTCTTTGTTTCTCTCCTAATCTGGGATATGCTTTCCACACAATGACCTCCGCCCCTTCATACCTATCCGAGTCTGGACCAAACCTCAATACACTTTATTCTGTCGTGGGCTTCTTGGTTGCCATGGTATTCAGGACCTTGGTTCTACAGGTAGTTCTGCATTGTGGCCTGGGCATTGCATCCAGGAATCACGTGGCCAGATCTGATCATGATGTCCAGCATTCTAGTGGTCAGGGTCAGTAGTATTGCCATCTATGGCCTGATGGTAGTGATCCTCACTGCCATACCCCACAGAACAAAATCTTTCTGAAGCTTGAGTGATTTGGCTGCTGGCTTGGCGGGGGAACATCACTGCAGCTCTCAGCTCAGCAGGGATCCTGAATCTTACCTTCCCTGAGGTTCTCAGCTATGGTTTCATCATTACCCTTAACCTCTTCATACAGTAGTCCCTCCTTGTGTCCGTCAAATACGGAGTCCAGCACAAATAATGCCCCCTTTTTTATTACAAAATCTTTTATGCAAAACCATAAGCATGTTATTCTGTAACAACATCACACTCAAGCACAACATACGACATTTTAGGCGAAGTGTTCAAATTAAAACTAAATTATTAAACCCATATTATTACCCTACCAACCACACTCAAGCGTTACTTCTGCCGTACGCTGTAGCCTATGATAGAGGCCAGCCATTCCCATCCACCAGGAACAGCCCAACACGCCCGCGTAGGGGCCGTCATCCCACTTGGTAATTAGTCTTACAGATGCACAGTATCTCAGTGTCGTTTTCTTTTGCTCCTTGACCTTGACCCCAACTCCCTTACTGCGCCGGACAACTAGGCCTTCTCATAGCCCAACCAGGCCCCTCGGACCAGCAAAGGTGCAGGCCTCTGCCTGCTCCCCCACATTCACCTTCCCCTAGAGTGCTCTGTATATACAGATGAACTGGATAATTTTTTCAATTACTGTATATTTTTAGTAGCTTTGATATTTTGTCTAAAGAGAAGACACTGCGGTCTCCCTAGAATAGTCTCAGGCATAGTACTGCACTGAAGGGCTAGCCACAGGCTCTTAGGAAGTAACTCTGCCCTTCAGCTGTTGGCCAGTTGGGAGCCTGGGGAACAGGTGATGGGCATGAGTGACCCTTTGAGTCAGCACTCTATCCAATAAAAAACTCGGATATGATTGGAGAAATAAATGTAGTTGTTTCTTTTATTTTAATCATGAAGAAGAGCTAAATAATAGGCCAATATTCTGGTATGAAGATTGTCAGTTAATTTCTCTTACAACAGGATAGACAACTGGTAGGTAAATGTCTTTTCTGAATTATGAATTTGGATCATTGCTTATCCTGAGAAATATTTCACTGAGTTATTGCCTAGTTCGCATTATTTAAAGATAATCCATGGTGTGCATACAATTATAATTCATTTTTTAAAACCCAGAATGTGCCTTGGTTGGTGTGGCTCAGCGGATTGAATGCCAGCCTGTGAACCAAAGGGTCAGTCGTTGGCTCAATTCCCAGTGTAGGGCACATACCTGGGTTGCGGGCCAGGTCCCCAGTAGTGAGTCCACGAAAGGCAACCACACATTGATGTTTCCCTCTCTTTCTCCCTCCCTTCAAAAATAAATAAAATCTTTAAAAAAACAAAACCAAACCAGAATATGTCCCAGGTTCTGAAATAAAAATTTATTAGCTTAACAGTGCTTGAGTTAATCTATTAAGACTCCAAAATACTAAGCAGTGTTTGGTACTACCTGTGCATCAAAACCTAGGTTTAGGATTGCTCCGCTGTTGCCAAGAGCAGAGCCCTAGAGACACACCTTTTTAAGACCTGATGTTCCAAGAATTCAAATGTTCCCTATTAAACAGAAAAAGAAATCCCTATTAATGGATCAGTTCATGTTTGAGTTTCTAGGTAACAACAATATAAATTGTCTACATAAAACTGAGAAGCTGAGCAGGATTGTTCTCCAAAGAAATTCAAGGCTTTAATTTATTAATTGTAACTTGTTCTAATTCTGTCATACCTAGAAGTTAAAACTTTTACAGGCCAATAAAACAGATCAAGAATACTTGTTTAAATGCTAAAGAGAAATGTACCACTTAAGCACAACAAATGGAAAAATTACTGAATTGGGAATCAGTAGAGCTAGGTTTTGCTTTAGGTTCTCCTATACCTGTATGGCCGTAGGCAAATCATTTAACCTCTGCAGGTCGAGCTCTGGGCTGCAGACTTCTCTGTGGTGTTAACAAGATGAACTTGCCATTAGGTGAGCGGCCCCTAGATGGTGCTGCTGTTCTGAGATATGCTTTGTGTTTTTTTCCCCTCTATAATTACAGTGAAGTAAAAAGGCTTAGGTTAGAAAATGATTTCCTACTAGTTCTGGAAAAATTCACTGTTAATAAGGGATCATTCAATGGCATTCAAAACATCATTGATATGAGTCATATGTATGGCTCATATGCATTTGATATTAATTGAGAGGAATAAATCATTAATGATTATACCAAATATGTCCTTATAATATGTCCACATATCCATCAGTAATTTCTCTAGGTATATTTACCTAAGTTTAAAAAAATGAATAAAAACTAAACAGTTATTGTTAGGAATATTAGTGTATTAAAGCCCTGTGGAAAAAGGATATATATTTATTAAATACCAGTTCTAACAATAAATTTCGATAAATGCACTGATATTTCATTTGGGATGTTTCAGACTGTATTCACAACCTGGGTTTCCCATGAGCACAATGAAAGTTCTATTACGTTACTCCTCCAGCCATGTAAACAAGGGCATCTTTTAATGAAATCTTGCTGTTTTTTAATGTTCAAAGGAGTAATCAAAAGAGTAAGAATAATACCTTGACTTATTTAGTTTGCATCAAAAAAAAAAAAGGAGTTGGAGATTCTACTTTGAGGATGGTTAGATGAGGAATATTAGGTTTTCTCCTAAAATTCCTGAAAAGAAAAACAATTCCTATTTTTCCCTATGAAATACACAGACTATAAAAATTGTGCTCAATCAACATACAAAACAAGAAAGTACCTATGAAAACCCATACTAAGTTACATTTTGTGTCCTTATCAGTTGAGTGTGTAATAAATGACAAGCAAAAAATGTAGCATAATGAAGTGAAATGACATAAAAACTGCAAATTTTGTTTCACTATTTTTTGTCATCAATTATGGAGGAAAGATATTACATCCCTGTGGATCCAAGATGGTCTTGCTATATATGTAAGTTATCCATTCATCCATCCATCCACACCACCAACCTTTGTGGAGACTATATTGAGCAAAGGGCTGGAGTTATAAACAGAAGATAACCATTTCCATTCTCAAAGAACTCAGTCTAGTATGAGAAAAGGACTTTGAAAAGTTCAGTTCAGTTTATTATAATATCAAATAGATGTACAACTATTGCACTTATTCTGCTGACAGAAGGCCAAAATTTAAGAGGATATTTTTCTCTAATAAAGCTAAGTTTTCATTATCTTTACTATGTTAAAATTACACAGGCAAAGAAATATACCTCATGTCCTATTCCAGACACATACCCTACTTCCTATTATACAGTTTGCTGCAAATGGGAATTTAATTGGGATAGGGCTTTAAGTCATCCATTTCTTATGAAATTGCTTGAGTAAAATTTGACAAGAGTTTTCTTTATATTGCCTCGTTTACCCAAAACATGTAGGAAAACCAGCCCTGTTATCAATTATAACCATATAGTGGGAGATGACCTTCAATCAAAGATGAAGTAAATAACTTCTCCCTTAGAGAACCCCATTTCGTGTTGACATCATGGTTTGACCACTGGCTGTCTTAACTTTTTGGACAATGATAAACATTAACAAAAACTAAAAAGTGACCCAGTATATGAAACTCTTCTGAAAAATAGAAGAAAGTCATGAACATTGTTGGGAAAGTGTTTTATATTTCCAATGAATTTCTATTCCATTGATCTGTTTGGAAGATTGTCTTCAACCTATTTGGCATTAGCCCATAAACTAATTGATTCAGTCCTAAAAGAACTGCTTTTATCTTAAGCTTGGCATGCATAACAATGGATATAGCAGGGAAGAGTTTCTTTTTATTTAATATAGGGATGGGCTGGGGGAAAAAACCAAAAGAATATCAGCCTTCAGTCGTCTCAAATTGTTTTTCATTCTGATTATATTGGGAAGAAATGAGCTGTGGGGGCTTGGCACTGTTTTCCATCTTAACAGTTGTTCTGTGTTCTGACATATGTGATTCATAATGTACCACTATAACAAGATACGGCTTTTATATACTACTAGGGTAACACAAAGAAAATGAATTTTTCTTTGAGTACCAGTAATTGTCAAAAGAATGATTGCAGAATCAGGAAATGTGCTTCATAACAACCCTGTAAATTATAAATGGAGGAAAGAAATAAGTATGGCAGGTATGTGGAAGGATTAGTCGTATCGGCAAGGCATCTCAGAATGGTTTTGGTTCTTTTGACTAAGATGCATCAAATTTTAACCCCCTTCAAATCCTTGGACAGAGGGGAAACACTTAGTAACACAAAAACCATTTGGTGAGCATGGGCTGATTCGCTGCATTCTCAAAAAGGCTCCAACCAGTCAACAAACTACCCACTCCTGAAATGGGTTTGCCCTGGTAAATAAGGATAGTGTGCTCAAGCTGTTAGAATTTGAATATCCAAAATGAAATGTATCAAATGTTCTCTTTTTAAATGAAAGTAAAAAAATAATGAAGCACAGTTAATTGACTCTTCTGCTGAAAACAGATGTCCAAGCACAACTTTTGCTTGTAAGCCTCCTGTGCGGCTGTGTCACCGGGCACTTCCTGGGGGAAGTGTTCGTCTGCATTGCTAATCAATCCTGCTTGATGTTTTCCTTGGTAGAATATTTGCTCATGGGTTTTCATGTGCACACTTCTACTGTGAGTGAAAGCTAACTACAAAATCTAGATATTCTCTGCTTTCAGAAAATTCTAGTGTACTATGTACAGCACAGATATTTCAGTTTTAAAAAAATAGTGCAAAACAAAAAAGAAAAAAAACAACAAAACACCATATCTGATAGTCAAAGTGATAGTTCAAGTGAGTTCTTGTGCCAAGGAACACAGACAAGCTTCACCTTTAGCTGACATGTAAAACCTGAACGTAGTTTTTGGGAAATATTCCAGATTTTCCCATTAGTTCTCCACTCATCCAGTCATCATCTACAGATTCCAGCTCTGTTATTATATCTCCAGCCTGTAGGAAGTCAGGAATTGGAAATAATTATTAGTTTCTGTTGAGTAGAAGCATGGTAGGCAGCCCATCTGGAGAGGCATGTAAAATCTTCTCTTTATTAAACTTATTTATCATGACTTGCTGAAAGGATTAAATGATATACCACAAAGATAATCTACACCTAATGATGCCATTTGTATGTCTTTTTCTCTCAAAGCCCATTTCTTCGCCACTGTCTCCCTTGTTGTACTTTTATTTTCCGGCTTGTGTTTTGTGACCCCAAATTCACTTCTAATTTAAATTCTTTAATAAATAATATCGGCTATGATATATATGTGTGTGTGTGTGTGTGCCCCTGACTCCCCATCTGACAGTAATTTATTGAGTGCCCACTATGTTTTGGACACTGTTGTTCTGGGCATTTCGAATACAGCCCTGAATAAAGGACCCCTTCTAGGGCGGGGAGACAGATAAGCTGGCAGAGGAAGGAAGTGTGGGGCCAGCTGCTATCTCATCAGGACAGTCAGGGAAGGCCCCCCCGACGGTGACATTTAAGCCAACACCTGGAGATGAGTGAGTCACGGGCTTACTGTGTTTCTTGTCCTATTCCAGGTCCTGCAGGACAAGGCACACAGTAAGCCCGTGACTCACTCATGTAAACAACACTGCATGTAAACAACTCATGTGAATAACACTGCAGTCTACGAGTAGGGGCTATTAGTATCCCCATGTTAGAGAGATATTTGTATAGATTTCCTTATTTTAAAGAAAAGGAAGTTTAAGCTCAGAGAGAGTAAATAATTTGCTTAGTGGTGCATGTGTAGTTTAGCGGTGGAGACAATTCAAAGCTGGTGTGATTTCAGGGCCCATATTGCTAACCATTAGGCAATATGGCCATCACATGTTCAGGCAGACCTCTTCACTTAGAAAGGCTTTTATTGAAACTGCCTTTTCTCTATGCCCTGTGCATTTTGTACTGTACATTTATTCTTCCACATAATGGTATTCTCCACCATCTGCTTTATTCCATCCTCCCTAGCCTCAATATCAAATTTGCATTCTTTCCTGTCTGAAAGAGCTTCACCCTGACTCAAAACACACTGATTTATCCTCATGAGGACAGTAAAAGGGACTGTTATCTATTCATGTGTGAATTATAATTCCCTAACAGATGACATAATTTTTGAAACTATCTCCTGAAACTATTTTGTTCTTTATTGTTTCTATTTCTTATAATCTGGGTTTAAGATTCTAGAATGGTCCAAAATGACCCTGGCTACTTTAAAGAATATCTTTACCAGGCTAAATGGATTTATTTGTAGCCCTAGTACCTAGCCCTCTGGAAAAATGGTTTGATTTAAGGCCTTTCTTTAAGGAAAATGAAAAAGAAAAATGCTTACTATCAAATGTCATGAATTTATTTTACTCTACCAAAATCTGTAAAACTTCTGGCTATTCAAAGTTTCTATTATAAATAAGTTCCTTCTGGTTCCTAAATTATAACATAATGGCTGACTAAAACTATTTTTCTTAGCTCTGTTCCATACATATGTGGTATGTCAGTTTTCTGAGGGCTAGTAACAATCACAAAAAGTTTTATCTACTAATATTCTGTGGATATTTAATAAAATGTTAATGATCAACAATACTGAAGGCAGAAAAGAATCACCTAACTAAAATCTCTAGACTGTATCTTGCCCACAGTCATTTGTCAAATGACGACTGCCTCATTTTCTGAAAGACACTGTGAACTATCATTTATTTTGCTGTAGCTTAAATGAAGGCCAAAATAACATCAAAAAAGTTTGAATCCAGATTGTCCACTTGAATAACACTATATGTAAACGTAAAAAGAATACAATTTGAGCTATTGACTGTGAAGACTAAAAAGGACTAGGAAGGGCAACAGTTTCCAAACATTTAGATTTTAAGAACCAAGAAATTTTAGGCCGGAAGGAAGGGTGGGTGAGGGAGGGAGGGAGGGAAAGAGAAGAAGAAAGAGAGATAGGATTACCAAATTATAATTTTACATAAGAAATATCTATCATTTACTAAAAGTATCTGATAATAGAAATGACATTTTAATATGAAAAAGATAAAAGAAATTCTCAGAAGAAAGGAAAACTCCATCACAGAATAGGAAAGTTAGCAACCTTAGGATGGACATACCTCAGCATGCCCCTTTTACCCCATGACTGCACACACCCAACACCGCCTTGGTGTCCTCATTTTGTTGTAGATGGGTGGGAACCTTGTTTGGGCACCCACCGTTTGAAGACTCATCTTGTCCAAGCACCCACTCCTTGATGTTTCCATTCTTCCTACGGCATCTTGGCTCTGACCGAGTATGTCCAATGATGGAGAATCTACCACTACCTGACGCAGGCTCTTCTGAGAGCAATGACTATTAACCCTACCCTCCCTGCTCTGGCACAGTCCCAAAGTACTACCAAGGGGCCTTTCTTCTGGCTGTGGTCCAACTATGGACTGGGGAAAACAGGATCATGAAAATATTTTGTTTTTACTGAAAAACAGGCACTATTTTGATGATGCAAGATTAAGTAGCTTAAACTTTTGGGATGACTTCCTGGTCCGTGTCTTTCTGGACAAGACTTCGGTGTCTTATGAGGCCCTGCTGCAGCGGCCAACTGCAGTAGGTACCAAATGATTTCTCCATTAATTTCGCAGACATGACAACAGCAGGCTACAAGGGCCATGTAGACAATCATCTTTTACCAGGTCTACAAACAGAAACTCCAGCATTACTGAGATTGATATTACAAGGCCTAGGCATTAGGAATTCGTTTAGGGATTGTGGGGCTTGTCAAGCCAATAAGGTTTTCTTTGCGTTCCTAAAGGCCTTGCTGATAATTTATATTTGCCCTATTCACTGTCTCTAATCCTGTTCTTTACATTTAGGGTATGAGACCTGTTCATTCCTAGCAAATCGTCAATAGGCCACCTAAATGTTTTAGCCTTCAGTGAAAGACATTTCAAAATTTATAGCTGCTAAACACGGGTACCGAACCAAACAAAACAATCAAAAGCCACTTCTTACCTTGAAGGAAAGCTCATCTTCATTCTCCCCATGGAAATCATACAAGGCTTTGGCCTTCCTCCCCTTCGGTGCTAACGAGGACGTAAATGTTGCCTCAGCTGTGAAAACACAAAAAAATAGAAAGACACTGGACTGGAACACAAATCAAATATTTTAAGAAGCCCCCTTGTCATTCCCAGGAGAGAATACATTTTTCTTTTTTTTTTAGTTGTGTTTTTTTCTCCATTTAGTCCCTTTATATCCCCTGAGGACACAGTATTTTCAATTAATTTTGAATTTATTTAACTTGCAAAAAGATGAAGGATGTTCTCTTGGCAGGAAAAAAATTATAGAAAATATATTTAGTAGACAAAATTGGCTATTACCAAGTGAAGACACTTTTATCTTTTTTCCCTATACCTCTAACAAAGTATAAGAGCATAAAGAAGAGTGTACAAAATTTTATGAATCAACTCTTTCAAACGTAGGCAAACAATTTAAACTGAGCATGGCCAGAGGGAAAGGAAATATATATCAGTTTAAAGGTCTTGGGGTCCCCGTAGAGAGTAAGAGTCACCTCCTGTCATTGTCATACCTGGGCACGGCCGCACAAAGGCTGCTGGGAAGATCCCCTCCCTGTCATGCAGCCTCCCCTTGTACCAGTCGCCGTCCAGATGCTCAAGGATCAGGATCCGGTCTCCCCGCTTGAAGGGTAAGTCATCGCTAGTCTCTGCTGTGAAATTGTAAAGAGCTTCACACCATTCTCCAGAAAGACCGTTATCCTGTTACAAGTCAAAGTTTGATTAAGAAATGTGGGGTTTTATTTGAAATTGATTTCTACAAAGCTTAAAAAATAGTGGGGAAAAAGCTAAGAGGGACATAAGATTTCAAAGCCGGAAGCCTTCTTAAAATCGCCCAATACTTTATATTTCTATCAAGTTTCAGAAATAAAAATTTCCAATAACTTTTTTATCATAAAATATGATAATTTTTATGATGTGATAGTTTGTGGGCTTTCTGCATTTTAAAAAATTTATTTATTTATTTATTTTTCGATAGAAAGGGAGTGAGAGAGGGAGAGAAACACCAATGTGTAGTTGCCTCTCGCGCGCCCCCTACTGGGGACCTGGCCTGCAACCCAGGCATGTGCCCTAGATTGGGAATCAAATAGGCAACCCTTTGGTTTGCAGGTCGGCACTCAGTCCACTGAGCCACACCAGCCAGAGTGGTTTTCTGCTTTTAAGGGATATATAATACTTAAGCAAAAACTTTTCTTCTAGACCTGAGTGGTGTGATTGAATGGGCTGGGCATTGTTCTGCAAACTGAAAGTTCACCAGTTCGATTCTCAGTCAGGCCACATGCCTGAGTTGTGGGCCAGGTCCCAGGTTAGGGGTGTGCAAGAGGCAACTGGTCGATGTTTCTCTCACACACCGATGTTTCTATCCCTGTCCTTCGCCCTCCCTTTCCATCTCTTTAAAAAAATAAATAAGTAAATAAAATCTTTAAAAATATATATATATAACTTTTTTCTAATTATGATCTATGACATTAATTATATGTTAAAAATTAGGTAAAAGCATACAATATTCATATATAGTATTTATGACACTACAAAAAATTCTAGTAAGGCATATAATTTCCAGTGAAAACTCTTCTAAATTATGAAGGATCAGAACGGGCAGTGGTTAATTCCTGGGTCTTTATTTGATTCAGAAGCTATCAGATTCCATGACACAGAACTTCATTAATTCACACTTTTAACTTTAAGAGGCACTGTTAGCTCTAAGGCTGGCAGAATAACCACTCGAGTGTGGTGGGCTACTATGATGGACTGGGCCAACAAGAATGCTTTTACCCAAAACACAGTAGAGAGAGGTTTTGCTCTGTGAAGGGGCACCTCTGCCAAGTCAGGAGGAGAGCCCTCTGTTGAGAAGCACAAGCTGGGAGAAGCGGAGGCCCGAGTTCCAGACCCGGTTCCGCCTCTTCCTGGCTGACGCCAGGCCAGACGCTTCTTTTCTCTAGGCCTCAGCTTCAACAAAGTGCTGCTGCAAGGATCACATGAAGGCTCACGGGGAACACTTGGCACAGTGCCAGGCACATCTTAAGGTCTCAACAACTGAAGCCTTATAAAACAAAGGAACAAACAAACAAAACCCCCTAACCTTAGCCCTCGTGCTCCTGCACTACAGTAACCAACCCTAAAGAATGGCACTTCTCACTCCCAAGAAATATAGGCAATCATGTGCAAATTTCCTTTTGGAGCACTTTGGTCATTTCCTTTCCTATAGGACTTGATCAGTCGCTGGGGATGAAAGGATTAAGAGATACACAGTCCAATTACCAGTGAATTTTGGCGAACAATGATCCCATCAGGACTGACACTTTTAACATGTCACAAAAAACAATGGAAGTCACCCATATTCCTATTGCGTCTGAACACTTCTGAGGTCATGTGATACAGAATGTAAAATTTTAAAAAATTGATTTTATTTATGCATTCATTGGTTGATTCTCGTATGTGCCCTGACCAGGGACTGAACCCATGATCTTGGCATATTAGGACAATGCCCAAACTAACTGAGTTACATGGCTGGAGCTGGTATGTAAAAACTTTACTCATTTTTTTCTCTCTCCCATTATAAAAATAATACAAATGATCCTAAATATTTGGTAAGTTTGGAAATGTATGGAGAAGTGGGAAAAAAACCCCACCTGCCTATAATCTTACCACTTAGGGGCAACTGAATACTAACAACTTAAATATATTTCCTTCCAGTTTTTTTATGCTACATATTCAATTTCCTGTAACATTTTTTTCCCATTACCTTTATTTTATAAATCTAGTTTTTCATGGCCTCAGAAGTTTCCACCAATAATGATCATATTTAGGTTGTTTTCAATTTTTTTCCTGTTATAATAATGACTATAATTGACTAAAACCTCATTTTTATCCTACTTGTAGGGTAAAAAATAATAATAGGCATTTGTACTTTCTTGTTTTTAACATTCATATAATTATTGTTTTAGTGTTGAGCTGTATTCAGTCTTTGTTGATCAGATAAATGATATTTTATTGTTGTTTTACAAGGCATTTTGATTACTAGTAAGGTTAAATATTTTTTAGTATCAGCTACTTATACTATCTCTTTATCTCTTTTATTTTCCAATCATGTCTCTTTCCTTGTTTTCTATCAGAGTTTGCATATTTAGTTCTAATCTATTTTTATGGGCTCTACATGCAATAAAGTTATTAACCATCTAAATACAGGGGTTGGCAAATGTAGGTTTAAAGTTATAACACAAAGAAATAACACAATAATTAATAGATACTAATACAAGAACAAACTCTGTGTTTCATGTACTCACAAATGTTAACCTGGCTTTCATTATAGTTATCTATTTAAGCAGCCTACCTGAGAATTTGCTCCAGAATCTTCTTTTTTGGTCTTTGGTGGTACCTTTGTGCCTACATTTAAAAAAAAGCCAGAACTTCAGACATAAAGACCTCTCTAGTGTTGGAGAAAAGCTGTAGGGGAGAGTAGAGACCCGTCTCTTCATGTACTGGTTGGCTAACTCTGAGTGGGCACTGCCCTGTATGGCCCTTTCTCCTTCACTGTGAAGTGAAGGGGGATATCATTAGTTATACTCTATAGGCCATTTCTGTTTAAAAGTCTATGATTCTTCACCTGCCATTTCTGATACGAAACTATTGCTAATTACCTAAAACAGCCACACCAGGTCTCTGCAGGGTTACCACAATCATAACTATGCCACATGAATGACCACTTACGAATGCTTTTTAAAATGAGGCAATATGGATTATAATGCAGCTTAAGTATTATATTATTATTTGGTTTATTTGAATTAGGACAGAACATACTCAAAAACAATATTCTCTATACTCACTTAAAATATCTGTACCAGAGGTGGGATGGTCCCCAAGGAGTTCCACAAAGTTCAGGGGGAAAATCCCAGTTCTGTCTCCAAGTTCTCCTCTGGCCCATTCTTCATTCACATACTCTTTAAGAATAATAGTTTCTCCCTCCGAGAAACTTAACTCATCCCTCTGGTCTCCAATATATTCAAACCGAGCAACACATCTTGGACCTCTGAACAAAGATTACATTTATGGGTTAAACAAGACAGTACTAATTTCTAAAATGTTTTTAAAGCCTTCATTCAGTCTTTCAATAAATATTCTGTGTTTACTATGAAGCAAGGTATACTAAGCCTAATTTAAACTTTTCCATGAGAAAAAATAAGCTACATTTCTAAATGATAGGCTTTGTTTTTTATATATGAACCTGTATTCCCTCAGAAAGGCTAAAGTCAATGTCACAGAGACACGCAGAATTCCCTAAGCTGGTGGTCAGGTTACGCTGCCATGGCTCATGGTGACTTTTGCTGCACTACAGAATCTCCCCAGTAACCATGTCTTTGTATTCTTGGACCGCAGTAAATCCATGGCTCAGTCTGAACCGTCTCAATTATAGATGCACTGAGTTTAGGACTGCTAACCCTGAGGGTCTCAGGGCAAGACACCAGGCTTCCATGACAGAAGGCAATGAACGGGCACCAGCTGGGCAGAGCTGATGTTCAGTGTGCGCTGACTCAACCGTGAGCTACACATAGAGATGAGTGGTCTTCAAAACTAGGTTTGAAGAAAACAGAAACGCATCATACTATCCCACTTAATCACATACCTTACACTGTTGTTTTAAAAATAATTTTTTGTCTCCTTTAAAAAGCCTTCATTTCTGAGAATTACAAAAGAACAATCCTTAAATGAGCTGCAATTTTGATCGAAAATAAGATAAAAGCAGACATAAAACTGTGTCTCTAGAAGGCATGGTTTACTACCAAACCTTCCGTTTGAGGCTTTAGAAAGGAAGTTTCAACAGCAACAGGCTAAGGAGATGCAACCGCCTGAAGAGAAAAGGTTGGTACGGGCTCCAATCAAGTTGATTTAATTCAGGTCAATGGATCCACGGCTGTGAAAGCCCACTTCAAGTTCAGCCTGCTGACACATTAAACACAGCTTAGACACAGGAGGAAAAATGGACCTGAAACAGAATTCAACTCCTGTGGCATCGGAAGTTTTCTTATATGTGGTAACCTTTGCGTTTATTTTCTAAAGTCCTCGGGGAGCATCTCCTCACGTCTGACCTATTCAAAGACAGGTTTACAGTCTTCGGCAGGCAGTGAATTCTATTATTTTGCTCATTTAACTGGAATATAACATTGCACTGTGGCAGTGTTTTAAATCACAAAGGAGTTACAATGATGCATAAAAGGGTACATAAATTCATGAAAAGGTCTTCAGACATAAAAGAAGACCCCTCCAACTTAACTCTTCCTTTACATTCTTCTAGTTTCTCTTAGAAACAAAACAATACAAAATGTCTAGCAGTTTTTGTAGGCTTCATATTTTCTGACAAAAGTTCTGAACCTTCTAAAAACTTGTTGGTAGATAAACAGCGGAAGGCCCCAATACAATATACTGACGACAACGCCGTGTCTGCTGAGGCCGAGAGGCCAGGCTGTGGGAGCATCGAGGCAGACCGCTGTCCCTGTGTGCTGTGCTCGCGCGAGGAGCTGTTAGGTCAGCTCGTGTCAGCATGCTGGATTTTCGTGAGCAGTTTAATCCACTATGGCTTTTAAACAAGTTTTCTTCAGAATTAAAAAGAAACATTGGGAATGAATAATCACACACCTAAAGTGTTTAGGCTCAGTGATTATGATATAAATGCTCACATCCTTTGCATTTTGTGCAAAAGAATACAAATAAAACTTACTTATTAACGCAATGAGATAAAACCGATTCTCTCTTCCTACTTCCTCCTTCTGGAACATCAATCTAATAAAGACAAATCAAGGCAACAATTTTATTTTTTCAGATTTTAGTAGAATGAATTTAAGGCTAAGTAATTATGAAATACATGATCAAAATGAGCCAGTTTAGATAGGTGTTTAACTGATTAAGTGGTACCATAGGTGCTAAAGGTAAAGAATCCAGAATTTGGGTTTTTTTGGGGAAAAAAATCCTGATGTAGCCTTTCTTGAGTAGCCAATCGATCCTTTTCTTATTTGCTAGAATAAGCACATTAATATCATTACCCCTGACTGAGTTTTCTCTTTCCCAAATCCTCTAAGTTAAAAACTTCAGATGAGGAGGGCTTGAGACAGAGACTAGGAATTAAGTGTTTGGGTGCCACTACCCCAGCTACTCAAAGTGTGGGCAGAATTCTGCAATACTTTCCTGACCCCCAAAATAAAACATTTTAATCAAACTTGTGGCTTCTCTCCATTTTCATAACTCGAGAACATTTTTTTCCCCATCAATGCGAACAGAGGAAAAAAGGAATTGGTTCTCAGTGAGCATCTACTAAGTGGCAAGCACTTTACATAATACCTCATTTACGAGGCTTGGTGAAGCTAGGTTGTGACAAAATATTTGACCATAACGTATTCGGTCAGAAAACCACTGAAGGCTTTGAGGTCTATATTAAACAAATCAGTGCCCTTCTTGATGAATTCTCGAAGTTCAAGGTTTAAAACAATTTTTTTAAACCTGTAGGCTTGGGGAATAATACTTATACCAATAACATGGCAGATTCTGTGTAATTGATTTCAGTGAGGTAACTGTGCTTTTAAAGTACTGCTACACTGGGCAGAAGAAAAATGAGGAAGAGTGCTAAAACCAACGTTATCCTTAATATTAATTTAGAGAATGTGGTTGGGTTTTTCCAAAGAATCAGGGCATGCATATATATATATATATATATATATATATATATATATATATATGACAGACAATTTTTAAGGCCCACATTTTTAATTCAAGAGACTCAAACTCATTTATATTGGAAACATGCAGGTTCTCTGTTATATTTGTTTCATAAGTCTCTGTAATGAATTATTATTTGCCTCCCCCTCCAACAGCTATTAATGCTCAACTATTTAAGCTAGTTTTATCTATATTTTCCAATACCAATAAGTTATGTCTGAGACTGAGTCATCCTCTCCCTACTGTTACGAAGTGGCAATCTGAGTTTAGCCCCAGGTTTCACAGCCACCTGGGCCCAGCGCTCAGCCACACAGGTCTGCTTTTACAAGGCAGGCTTGGAAGGTGTATAAAATTCTGACAATTTAATATAATTTTTCCCAATCAGACTTGAAATTATCATGTGAAAAACCAGTAATGAACCACTACCTCCAGTGAAAGTGCTTTAGTATTCACAAATCTAGTTTCCTAAAAGATGGAAATATAATAAATGGAATGGAAAGTATGAAAGAAACCAAAAATAAAATGTACTGAAAAAGAGTAGGAAAAGTGGTAATTCCTTCAGGATAATCTAGTACTTTTTGAGTGTTGTCTACTAAATTTTTCAAAGAATTAACATATGTTCCTAAGTGCTTACCAACCCTCCGAGAATAGCCGACTCACCAGTTGACTTGCAGAATTTTTTCACCTTAGGATTTCATATAGCATTTAGGAATTAAGTTCTAATACCCCATAACATATTAACAATGAACCATTATCTAGTTGAACAAACCTTTATTTATCAAATTTTTTAAACACCAAATGAATCAATGAAAAGAGAGAACTAGATGTCCAGAATCTAGGCTTCTGGTTACTTTTATCGAATTGCAAGTTACACAGAACCTACAGAACATAAGACCAATTTAACCAAGCAAATGATCCACTTACAATTACTCTGACGTAGTTGGCAGGAAATACCCCAGTCTGGTTTCTACATTTCCCTCTGTACCAGTGTGAATCTATTTTTTCCAGAAGATAAACAATTTCTCCAGAAGTGAGATTCAAATCATCGACTTGCTCTATAAAATAAAATTAAAATTATGTATGATAAATTATTCTGGTTACAGGTTTGATTAAAGCAGAGAACAAAGTATTATTTAGTTCTGTCCACTGAGGCAGTACATTCTGCTGATTCTGAGAACAGATTATACTAATCAAATTGCCTTAAAATATATCTTTTTAAAAATATATTGCTATTATGAGCTTCCTCATTTGAGATCAAATTAGATACATTTAGGCCTGACTGGTGTGGCTCAGTGAGTTGAGTCTCGTCTTGCAAAGGGAAAGGTCGTAGGTTCAGTTCCTGGTCAGAGCTCTCTCTCACTTAGGTTGCAGGCCCAGTCCCTGGCTAGCAGCATGAAGAGAGGCACGGGATCAATGTTTCTCTCGCACACTGATGTCTCTCTCCCTCTCTTTCTCCTTCCCTTCCCCTCTCTCTAAAAATAAATAAATAAAATGTAAAAAAAAAAAAGAAGTTATAAATAAATCAGAAGTTTATCTGCAGCCTTGGATATAAAAAGTATTTAAAAATTGATTTAAAGATTTTATTATTTTCATCTCACAACTGGTACCCACTGTTTTGAAAGTGTTAAAATGCTTGTAACTGCTAGGTAACTTGCTGTTTGTTCACCTGTATGGGAAATGCCTTCTCTTTCTCTATCATGGGAAGTTTCCAAAGCAAGGGAATGCAGCTAAGTTTTCTGAAATGCGTGGGAGCAAAGGACAATTGCTGAAGGCAGGCGACTGGTAAGGTGGCCTCTCCAGTCTAGGACTCCGTTGCACAGAGAATGAAAAAGGGCGTCCTCAGAGATTAACCCCAAGGAGGCTGCCTGCTCCTGGATCCTAAGGGCTCTGCCACGTTACTGTCTGTCCTTACCTGCTGGGAAGTCATGAAGAACGACAGCATGAGGCGCGCTACCATCAACAGGCTTCTGAGGGTGGCTTGCATCCTTAAGGGGGAAACAGGGCTGTAAATGATGTGGCGGGATGGTCGCTGGATTTAGATTCACTCTGAGACTCTTTTTTTTTTTTAATCTCCTCATTAGAGTCCTCTTGACATTATGGGTACAAGATGCAATACACAGAGTTGAGCCCATAAGAGAATCAATATCAACTTGAAATGGCACGTGTCCTTGCCAAGGGAGGCCAGAAATAACTCTCAGTTATAATATCCTCCAGCATTTTTAAACAAAGAGAGTAAAACAGAAGGGAATTACTGAAGTTTATTTTTTCCACCAGAACCTATTTTACTCCCAAGCAGTGGTTTTTGACCTCTTTACCTATCAAGGGTAGCTTTTTCCTAACACTGTGAACAGGACTAAATCTTAAGAACAGAGCCTTAAAGTTGCATCTTCAGTAAGATGATAGAAAAGAAGAAAGTTCTGTAATTGATGCTCTTGCCTTTCATAATGAAATGAGCTAATGACTTCCACAAAAGTATAATTCACAACAGTAAAATCCATTTCATTTACTACCACTTGACTGAATGTTTTCTCTAATTGAAAACCCAACACTACCTCCTATGCCTGGCCTGGATTTTCTATTTAATCTGAATGGCTTATTCAACAACAGTTCTAAGTAAATTAGCAAAGAGAATTCAAAAGTCTCTAACCATCTAGCCAACTGCCATACATTGGCTAGAGGAGAGGGGAAAGTTGAAGAATGACCTTTTCTTATTAACAAGCAGTTGTCATTCTTAGTTTCTTTCTATAAACAGACAGGCTAATATTCCATATCATCATCATCATCAAATCTGACTGAAGGATATTTGGAGTTACAATTTAAAAACTCTTCAACACTGGCAAACTTGTGAAATCAATGTGGGCAGATTTTTGTGTGCCATCTTGTCTCTTCGCCTCCTTCAATGACTCCAGTCCCCTCAGGGGTATCCCCACACTTTTATTCCTCTGCCTGTCCCCCAGTCATGAGGTACCCGGCTGATCAGACCGCACCGTGGGTAATGGTCCACTTTCTCCATTTCTGCCTTGCGGCACCTCTGCTCAAATCTTTTCTGGATCTCACCTGGTTTTCAACCAAAATGCACCTGTGGAGGCATGCTGCATTCTCTCAAGTTAGGTCAACTGAAATACCAACTTAGGTCAAGACAGTGACAGCTAATGGCAGTTTATTGTATGAGTTTACCAAAGCAACAGTAATATTGTCTTAAGAGACTGCTCGGCACTTTCCTCCAAATAAATGAACATCATGGGAATTTCAGGGATTGTAGAAAGGAATCATACGATATTTTAAGTCTGAAGGGGCTTTTAAAAATTATTATTTACATAATTTATTATATGTGCATATGTGTGGATTTCATTTTTTTCTGATTTACATCTGTGGAAAAGGATTGACTATTCAATAAATTGTGTTAGGCTAACATCTGGTCAAGATAGCATTGTACATACACTTGGCACTCATATCCTCCCACAACCACATCAAAATTACAACTAAGCTACAGAACAACCATCATGCAGAACCACCTGAAATCTACCTGAATTGAAGTCCTACAACTAAGGATACAAAGAAATCGTATTCAGGCTGATAGGAAGGGCAGAGATATGGAATGAGCCGGTCCCACGCTCAGACATGGTGGATTAAAATCAGTAAAGATAACTATCTAGGCTTCAGAGGTCCCTCTGAGGAAGGAGGGGTTCCAGCCCCACAACAGGACCCCCAGTCCAGAGTTCCAGTGCAAGGAAGAGAACTCCCCACAACATCTGCATGTGAAAACCAGCAGGGATTGAGGCTGAGGGAGAGAGAGGGCTGCTGGAGTCTCAGGCAGTTCCTCTAAAAGGGCCCCCACATTGACTTTCTTGGACTAATTCACTCTGAGCTCCAGCACTGGGGCAGCAGCTGGAAAGGACCAGGAATATACAGGGAGGAACTGAATTGTGTGGCATCAGGGTGACAGCTGGAGGGGCAGCTTGCTCCCAGGTAGAAGTGCTGGCAGCGGTCATTGTTCCTTTGCTGAGCCCTCTCCCACAGAGCCAGCAGGCAGACCCCATATCTGAGTCTCCACCAGCCTGGCTCATACTGTTTGCCCGGCTCTGCTGATTCCCTGAGGCCCTGCCCCACCCAACATCTGGACCTACCCCAGCTGTTTCCAGTGGCTTTTCCATACAAACGGCCTCTTTTCAGACATTCCTAATATCTCTTGAACAAACCTGAGAGGGTAGAAGAGGTGGGAGAATACCCTGGGTCTCCCAGTTAGCTTCCCTCTCTGACTTCAGAGCACGGACAGCTCTGGCAATGCCGCTCATCAACCTGGCCCACCAGGTGAAGGGCAGCAAGACAAGGCTAACAGGGTTGGCTACAAGGGGTCGGTACAACTCAGACCGCACCACTGCGGTTGGTGTCCGGTAGGTAGACCTAATATACTTCAAAACTGTTTTTAATATGATTCTAAGTGCTAAAACAAATGAGTAAAAAGAATAGCTAATATTCACTGTTCACTCACTGTGCTACTCGCTGTGTTAAACACCTTAGGTGCATTAATTAGCTCATTTAATTTTTTAAACATCTTTGGAGATATAATTCACATATCATAAAATTCACCCATTTAGAGTGTACATAGTTTTACTATATTCACAGAATTGTGTAACCACCCCCATAATCTGCTTAAAACTTTATTTTTTATCACTTCCCAAGGAAACC
Organism: Mormoops blainvillei; assembly: GCA_004026545.1. Taxonomy (NCBI): domain Eukaryota; kingdom Metazoa; phylum Chordata; class Mammalia; order Chiroptera; family Mormoopidae; genus Mormoops; species Mormoops blainvillei. Next base: position 22,609 of record PVJD01003800.1, read on the forward strand.
TACCCATTAGCCGTCACTCTCCATTTACCACCGCTCTCCCCTAACCCCTGCCCCACCACCAGTCATAGCCACTACTGATCTACTTTCTGGATTTCCCTGTGCTGGACTTTGATATAAATGGAACATATAATATGTCAATTCTACAAACAACTCTGTGAGGAGTTATCATACCTATTTCACACATTTAAAAAACATAGTTTAGAGATAACTACCTAGGGCAAAACCCATCTTCCTGAAGCCCAAGCTTGAACCAGGTAACAATCACCTACTTTCCCCAAAATCTGCAGATTCAACCTCAACTGACAGCATTTTGTATTCTGTTTACTAAAGTAGGGGAAAGTCTAAGACATTTTTAGAAATCTTTACCTTAAAACTAGGTTTTCAAATAGGTAAGATTATTATCTACAAAATGTAAAGCTAGCCTTCAACCCAGAAGCCTAATGTACGCTTGATTTTAATGTCACCTGTAGTTGGCCACTGGAGGCCAGCTCTGCAGTCTATGGTATGAGATGAGCAATGTCATGCCTAGCGTGGAAAAGAAAATTGGACTCTTAAAAAAAAAAAGTTCTCATCTTTTTAGCTTCTATTTTTCATAAAGAAAAGCTTTTTGGTAGCCCAACTCCCACAGTTACTCCTCGGTGTGTTCTGAGTGAGGAAGGAAAACTGTGACAGACCGAAAATGCTGGATCAAAACAAAGGGAGAATGAGTGACAGAAGAACTTCCCCCATTCGAATTAAACTTAGAATTTCCAGTGTCCCAGCTGCAAGTAGCTTGATATGTATCTTCTCTGCTCTCTAATGTACAAATTTTTAGTTTCCCAGAAAACTTCAAAAGATAAAGTGCCTTCTAAGAAGAAAGGTTTGGACTAGAAAACTACAATGAATGGGAAACCAAATACTTTACTTGGATTAAATGTTTGGTGGGTATTATTTTTCATGTTTGCTACATTAACTAACAGTGAAAATTTAACTGGCTAACTTAAGAAGCTCTTTTAAAAATAAACCTCTAAATATAATTCAATGGCATTTTTCTTGTTAAACAAATAACCTTCAATGATCACTCTATTCTCCCAGGATCCACAAATTTGTTAGGCCTAAATTCTAACTTCAGGTTGTTGGATTACATTTCATTATTTTATGAGCTACAGTCAGAGAAATGAGGTTTACACTAAGCTTAAATCTTAAAGGGAAGTGCTTTTTTATGTCAGACTTAGCATTTATAGGGGCCTCTTTAAAATAATTATCCATTCTGCTAGGAAACTAATCTCTGGCACTTTAGTAAACATCTTTACATTATTTCAAAAATAAATGGCTCTCACAGATGAAAATTAATGACTGAGTGCTCTGGTCGCTGTAAGTCGGCACGGTACGCAGAAGGCGGCACGTGGTAGTCACTGTGTATCGGGGTGATTAGTAAGGCAGTGGCAAGTCTCTTAGAAGTAATTTATTCTTAAAATGGAATAAAATGCTACCATAATTTTTACTCCAGTTAAAAAATTCTAATAAAAACCTGAGGATGAGGTGTAATTAATAGTTCTATGAAATGAGCTGCCATGGGTGACACGAGGGCCGTACGATATTAATTCCTTACGTTTGGTCTGCTCCTAAGATGCTCATCAAGTGGGGTGATAATCTTCATCTGAGACAGGTGAACTCTGCCAGTGTCTTCTCCCTTCTGGCATTCAAAGTAATCATTTTCTGCCCGCTTTAGCATCACAAGTACATCCCCACGCTGTAAGGTAAAACACCGCTCTCTGAGGCAATTATTATTTAATAAAACATTATTGCTTCTTCCACATTTTAATCTTTGGAGCCTAAGGCATTTAATAATGTGTAAAGCAGTAAGAGAGGCTGGTGATTTTTTACACTTGTCAGTAAAGAAAGAGCTCTACTTTACCTTACAAGAGAGTTCTCCGGGGTTTTGCGGGACAATGTCTTCATTGGCAATTCCATGAGGCACAGACAGCTAAACGTAAACCAGTAAAAGGATTATTCACAATCAAATAACCTCCTCATAAATCGCTGATCATCTGGTGATTTGGCAGGTGTGCCTGAAGTACAGCTTCTCCAAGAAAAATCTTTCCCTGGCTTGCTCATGCTCTAGGGCTAGTGGGGCGCGCCATTTCTCATGCAGACTCAGGCCTGGGGGGTGTGGCACTGGGCCCACAGCAGCTGAATGTGGCCTACGGTTCTCTTTTAGCAACCAGAGCCAGGAAGTTCTAGTCTGTCGGAGAAGGTCCACCGAGCCCTCTGAGCATCGGAAGGGTAGTCTCAGCATCTGACCTCACGGCCTGCTGAGGGCTGCCTTTGAGTCCGGGTTCCCGACGGCTCGTTTTCTGAAGGCTGACTGGGAACTGGCACCTCCTCTACAGTGCTTGGCTACTTCCATCTGCCTTGAATCTCACCTTCTAGAGCCTCTCTGCTACCAAGCGGCTACCTCAACCCGTTTCACTGCCTGACCCTGGTCACTTCCTAGTCTGCAAGGCTCTGTCTGACCTTGGAATGGTTTTTACATCTGTGCCTCACCCTGGTCAGGGGACTCCGTTCCCTGTCTTGGTCAATTCTGGCTGATAAGTACAGGTCGGTGGGCCTTTACGATACGGAGGCATACCCAGGAAATGTGATCACACAAGCTCACTTTCAACAAGGAAAGAGAGCCGGCCTGGGCCCTGCCATCACTCAGGGGCCAAGAAGCAGAGTGCACGGGGTTGGGTGGTGATGCTTCCCAGCATTTCTGTCAGAGTCCCTGGGCTCCCAGGGTACCCAGATCCCGGATTAGCAATTTAATGGTGGGATACCACTGGAAAAAGAGGGATTTAAAAAAAATTATTTCATAATGAGACATATTACTCTAATATACCACATTTTAAATTTATGGAGTTCTTCAAATGCTTTATTGACATTACACAGCTATGCTGAGAACCATGAGCAAAATTTGGTTTCTCCTGAATGAAGCTCTTCATGGAATGGTCAAAGCAAGTACAGACTTCACAACTAGTAACGCTATTTTCATAATATGGCATAATGGTCAAGGGCATGGGCTCAGAGTCAGCTGATCTGTGTTCAAAAGTTCACTCCACCATTAGCTGGCTTTGTGACCCTGGACAAGATACTTAATGGCTCTGTGTATTAGTTCCCTCATCTGTATAATAGAGATAATAACAGTGTCTACTTCACAGGGCTGGTGTGAGGAATAAATGATATTTGGCCCATAATTAGTACTCAACACATCAGCTGCTATTTTTATTTATTTACTATTTTTAAGTAACCTAAGCCAAAAATTATCCCTGGGTCTTATCAATTAAAAATTTCATCCATTTAAATGAATATGATTATATATGAACACACTACCTCTTTCTTATCTGCCTAAGGAGGATTTTGAAAAATCCTAAATGGCTTAAAGAGAAAATAATTTCTGGCTCTATGATGGGAAAGTAGCACAACATAAAATTATTAGTTGCTATTTTTGGTAAAAGCCGCTGTCATACATTTGTTTAAAAAGTACAAATGGTCCTGATATCCTTATTTGTTCTAGACTTTATCAGGTTAACCTGCCCAGAGTGAAGAGAGCACATCAGTTTTGTTTTGAAGTATGGGAAATGAAGGTTTAAGGTCATATGATGAAAAAAAATATTCAAAAGAGAACAAAATTAATACCTCAACTATCTCAATTATTGATGAAAACTTCTGACTGGCAACAATTAAATAGACCATGATAATTAGGTTTACAAACAGGGAAAATCAGGGAAAAACTACCCATCTAAATAAGACATTTCTATTTTAAATTTTACTTTGTGGGCAAGGGATATATTTAACTGCTGGAGTTATTCCCATCAGTCTAACCTATTGGGTCAGGTTTTTCAGCAGTTCTGTTTGGTCAGTCCCTGTCTGTACTACTTTCTCTTCCTATATTTCTCCTAATAATGAAACCTTGCTTCAAAGACCTGGGTTTTATTATGGTCTACTTATTTAAAGCACTCTTAGGGTCAAGGGTCAAGTCCACACTGGTCTCATCATCTTCTTTTAAGGAATACTGGATCTTATACATTACTTTAGGATAAACCTCCTGACCACAGACATCTTTAAAAGCTGAATTTACCATGTATTTCCTGTAGAGAGGGTGTCCTGGTTTAGGGCGAGGGGGGAGCACTGGGTCTTGACTTTTAAAAACTTGACTCTTGACTTTTGAGAGTCTGGATACCAAGTTATTTTGTTTCTTCTGAAGATCCGCGTCCGAAGAAGACCGACTAAAAGGCAGTTTTTTATTTGATGTTCTGGTTGCAGAAAGTCTCGGGGGAGGTGGTCTTTCAGGGGGTGCCTTGGGGGGAGGTTGCCGAGCTGGTGTGACTTTTCCATTTACAGGTCTGAAAGGCAATGTGGGAGCTGCGAGTCAGTGTTTGACCAATATTAGGTTCTGTTGTGTACACACACACACACACACACACACACACACAGAGCATTCTGCTAGGATAATACAATTACCTAAACATGCAGGGTATGCTATCTCTGAGCACATGGCTGCTGCATTAAACATTGTATTATTGGAGGAAATGCCACGGTGTTCCAGCTTCCTCTTATCTTGCACCAGAGATTCATTAGTTCAAAACAAACGAGCATTTACTATCATGAGCTCTCCAAGGCCCCATTTGCTCTTAAACACACCATGACTGTTTCAGGAAACTAAGTACTTTCTACCAAGGTCTGAGATGAAAAGCTTATAAGATACCGGGTTTACGTGATGTGGTCCAGTCCATGATTAGAAAAGGAACATCAAACTCCCCTACTATTCATATTACAGGAATTATTATTCCAACTCTAGTTTAGATTAATATAAAGAAAGGTGCTTTAAAAATGAGATAGGACAATCATCCATTACTTTGAAAGCCTTTCCTTAATCCCTATGACAAAAAAAATTTCCAACACAGTAACATCGTCTGGTCACATCACAGCTTTTTGTTCAAACAGGCCTGGAACTCAGGAAAGCAGGTCAACACTAAGCTCACAAAGCCTGTCTCCCTTCTGAAATGTCCAAACCAGGTTGGTTTCTTATAACGGGGAATGTGTGAAGGTGTGAGAGTGAGAGTGTACGAGTGTGTGTGTATTCATTCCAGAAGTGGAGTTGTTTTTATGGTTCAGAAAGGAGTCTTGTTTATTTGAAGAAAAGTAACAGTGATCCATGCGTGTATTCTGTGAGTTTTTGGATTGTGTTAAAAGAAAGAAGCAGCAGAGATTCCTACAACCTGCGGTCAGACGCAGACTATAGGCTAATGGCCTGGGTGAACTCATGAGTGCAATGTGTCTCTAAAAGAAGATGTAAGGCCAACAGCACTCAGTTTTGACAGTAGAGAGTCCAGTCTCTGAGTCATTAATTGTTCTCAAACTAGCTTTTTAAAAGCTTTCCCACAATTACCTTGGGGGCAGCCTTGGGGGTCCTCGCACAGAACCTCCTGTTTGACCAGCCTGGTCGGATTCCTGCAAGTATCAGAGAATGTTTTTTAGTTATGGTTCATCTGAAACAAGACCTTGTCAAGAGGAATTGTGGACAACTTCTTGGCTGGATCTATAAATGAAAATGTAGCTGAGTTAGAGAAAGTAAAACAAGTTAGAAAGTAGAGAAAGTTTTTCTTCTTAAGCAACATTAACTCATCCTGCATTCCCACCTATTGTCCATATCCTAATACAAAGGAAGACAGAGAGGAGGAGACCGGGGATCTGCTACTCTGGACTATGGCCCAACCAATTGCTCTGCACGGTTACACAGGCAGCTCATTCATGGGGTATCAAGGATGATGTTTAAATCATGACAGGTTAACATAATAGCAATGTAAGCAGGAACTGTAGGGAATTAAAAAAAAAAAAACCCAAAAAGTATGGCCTTTATTCTTCCCACGATGACACCTAAGACATGCACCGCTTCTAATGAGTGAGTGGCGATCAGTTTGTTTTGCTTACAACAGGCAGATCTCCCATTACTGGGTGGTTTATACATTGCGCAGTGGGTTCCTAACTAGAAGGAGGTGGTAACAATAAAAGAAGTTTAAAGGATGGCCTGAAAGAAAGGCATGTGAGGAGGAACAGAAAAGGTCCAAGAAAGTGGAGAACTTGCACCACTACAGCAAAGGGGTGGGGTGTGCTGAGAAGACTTTTGCAGAAAAGAGCACAAGGGGTAATGTGAAAAACAAAAGACAGCTTGAAATGTTTTAGCTTAATAGCAGATGAAAGAAATTAGAACTGTGGAGATCAATAGGGAAATTTCTCTATGGGAAGGGGTTCCAACGGGGCTATTTAAGTAGCTTTTCTGGACATGTTCTAGCCCAAGGATTGGGAAAGAGCATAATATGTGGAAAATATTTCAGATGTTATTCTGAATGAGAAGTTAAAGGATCTCAAAGCCAAAACTTCTGTTTTTGTAGGGAAAAGTCCTCACCAAATTCTTCAAATTCTGACTGAATTTCTCTCTCTCTCTGTCAGCCTTTTCTTCTTTCTAGTCCCCAACACTAACATCCAGAAAATAATATTTCTCCAAGACCTCATAAGGGGGAAAAACACCAGCCCTTTAAAACTACACTGCCTTTTGTGGGGGGGTGGGGAACTATACTTGGGAAAGCTTTAAAAAGCTAATTCAAACGGTTTCCTCTCCTTCATTTATATTATACATAAATGAGTTAAAACTCACTCCCATGGCTTTTAATTCAAACTGCATATTTGTGACTTTTCCTTAAATACCACATGATTAATTGCCAATAACTGTGACCACTGAAATATGTTTCTCTATTTTAAAATCCCATTTTTAAAAACAAATTGAGCTTGCCCTTAACACTTGGTTTCTCTAATGAGTTCAGTTAATGTAGCGAAGAGTCACCAGCTCATAAACCCTGCGATCCTCCAGACCGTCATCCCTGCCTTACAAACACGCTGCTGCCCACATTTCCCGCTGACAAGCACTGCTATGGTACTTGAAAACCTCGTTCATTTCTTTGGTTATTTTTAAAATTAAAATAAGCAGAAAAACACTCTAGCAGACAGGCAGGAGCTTTTATTGCTTTTCCTTAACATTATAGCTGTTAGATACCTTAATAATTAAAAGCAAATTTTTAAAAATATAGATGAATTTGACACAGAAAGTTATAGATCATATATAGATAGATACATACATATATACATATCATATAATCCTAATCTAGTCCCAAATCCTAGATGTAGTTTTCTCCAGATGGTGTTATTTTATAATAGTCTTAAATATTTCTTTCTCAATTTTCTACGATGAACAAACTCTAAATCAGAAAAAAAGGCAGTATACTCACATCCATAAGGAATGTTAGGCACCTTTTGAAAGGCACTGCTGTATCTGGCACACTGAGAATAGGGGGCTGGTTACGGCAGAAGCCCTTGCCTTAGTATCTGCTGAAATTCAAGTTTATGCACAGGTTCTGCCAACAGTCTTTAAAAAACTTCTGTTGATTAAGGCCTCCGTCTTCTCCAGTATGCCATACATAATTGGAACCTCTCTGTACCTGCTTTTCATAGCATTTCTCTACTCTGACATCCCCGCATTCTGGCTTTTGATGTGTTTAGATACGTATTTTAGTTCCTGGAGAAGTTGGCTTTTCTGGTGTAGCGTCCCTGTAGACATTTTTGTTCATCTGCTTTGGAATTCTTCCTTATATTCTAATTTCAAAATAATTCCGAGGGGTTTTTTTTTTTTTTGTATTTTCAAAAGACAGACATTTCCTCTGAGACCATACGCGTGTCTGTGGGAATTACGGAGCAGCCTCTGTGCGTGCTTCTTCTCCACTTTCCCAGGAACTGGTACCCCTTCTATGTTTTGGATTCATGGGCCAGATTCTGTGCTTTTGCTGTGATTGCCCCCTGCCCCAGCTGGCAGCCTGCTTGGGAAAGGCTTTGGGCACCCCGGGTTCCCACGGTGGGCGACAAGGCACACGGAAACGCCTACTCCTGCTCATAGGATGACTCCAGAGGCTCCTGATGGTCCTCACGCTGGAGCCCCTCATCGTTTCAGTGAATGAAGCGAGTTTTTGCCCCTACAGTCATTTGTCCTGAGATGGAAAGTCCCCCGGCACTCACGGCAGGAGAAACAGTAGCAGGGTTTTCCCTGAGCCTTCTCGGAAGACACAGCTGGCGGAAGACCAAGCCTATCCTCATGGGTCATTACACTGGAGGAATAGCTTTTCTGGGGGTCCTCACCCAAACCTGAAGTCTGGATGGCCTCCAGTGTAAATTCCACTCAGTAACGGTAATGCTCAAACGAAAGGAATTTCTCATAGATTTGACTTTCTGCACCTGGAAATCTATTTGTGCGACACCAGCCAAGTCGTTTAATTTGTGGTCTGTTTCTCGTCTCTTCTTCCTTTAGACCCAGTGTGTTTACTATGGGATGTATTTATTACAGCTCAGCACAGGATGCTGGGACCCTCCTTTAGAAACAGTGCAGGGCAGGGTTTTCCTCATGTTATTCATGTGAGGTTCAGTTGTGAATATAGTTTATTCTAACTATATAAACCAATGGTTTGGTTTATTCTAACTTCCTTTTCTTGTTTTACTAAAATGTGGAGTTGCTTTGTGGACTGCTTAACACCAACTGTAGTTATACCTAGTATTTTAATAGAGTTTTATGATTTACAAAGCCCACGACTTGAGGAATGATATGTATGCCTACTTGTCATACTCTCACTCTCTTTTATAACCCTTTAGTGTAGATGCCAGTAACCTCCTCCATGAAAATTTGGGATTTTCCTGTTCAACAATAGTATGGTAGGGGTCCTATCATCTTCCTTTGGGATTTCTTGGCCCAGTTTTAATAAAAATTTATTACCAAGCACTTTGAAAATGTAAGTGATCGCTAAATTTTAATTCAGCCTACAGGAAAATCTCATTAACTTGATGCTGGCTAATTCAATTTAATGTCTTCTTTAAAGAAATTTCTCTTCAACTAGATGATTAGATGGTTTGCCTGTAAAATAAGCATAGTTAATGCACAATGTAAAACTATTATGAAATTTGAACGGAAAATTTGGCCCACAGACTTTAAGACTTGGTTCCTTTTGAAACAAAGATAATCTATCATATGCGAATCACAAAAAGTATGAGAAAACGGTATTAGGTTGAAAAAATACATGTTTAAAACTCTTTGCTCACTATCTGTTAACAAGTACATGGTAACGCACTATTTTTTAAATTTAAAAATAATTTTTCCGTAAATTTCAGATTAACACATTTTTATGGTAATTATCTTAAAAGTATGTCATTAACTGGTATTTTAAATAAAAACTGATAATAAAGTAAATCTATTTCCACAAATACTATAGGTTTTTAGAGGTTTTTAATAACTTTCTCATTAGCGCCATTTAAAAGGCATTGCCATTATATTGGTATAAGACAAATTATTTTATGATGAATTATAATGAATTGGTCTAGTTCTTTTTTTCATAGGGATTTTAAAAATATAAAACATCACATTATATAAGTACATGGGCTTAGGAACTGGTTTGTAATAAGGATATTTTTAAAAATCTGACCAATAGTAAAATAATTTGGACATTGGCTGAGCTTTTGAAATTGGTTCATCGCTTGGTCTTCAACCTGCAACAATCTATAATGACCACTCACCAAATTTCTCGTTTTGTCAGCATTACTGAGTTTCCCAGATACTGTACTATATGTGTTTCCAACAGGCTTTTCAGTTGGGAGAGGAGGTGGGCTTTGTGGATCCTCATGTAAACCTGGAAAAACAGTAGTAACTCATCAATAACTTCTAGTCTTTGGTGATTCCAAAGGCTGAAATAATTGCAGCTTGGTTCCTTAGGAAAAGGGCTTCCATAAAAGATCCACACAGAGAACGGATAGCTGAGCAAATGAGAAAGAACTCCCAGCAGGCTTCAGAAAATTGACGGATTAGTAGACACCAGTTACGGAATGTTTTATATAGAGAGTAAAAATAATGCTAAATGATTATAAGAGCAGCCAACATTTTTGAGAACCTATGTGTCAGGCATTGAATTAAGGTACTTTATTCATAGACATCCCAACCAACTTCTACCTATGAGCTAGATCTGCACAGTCCACTAGCTAGTAGTCATATGTGGTGATTTAAACTTAAATCTTAATTATTTAAAATTAAATAAAGTTAAAATTTCAGTCCCTCAGTTGTACTAGCCACATTTCAAGTGCTCAACAGGCACATGTGGCTAGTGGTCTCCATACCATACAGCAAGGTATGGAATATTTCCATCTTTGAAGGAAGACAGCACTACACTAGATAATATTCCACCCATTTCACAGATGAAGAAACTGAAACTGAGAAAATATATGAGCCATGTGAGATCTTAATGCTAGTAATTGTCAGAACCAGGGTTTTGAGCTCAAAAAGTTGTGCTCATTGTAATAGGCACGCTGCTTCGTAATAGGCAACGTATCCAACCCTCCTCCATCCATATAAATGTGTGTTGGGATTCATCAGCTCCAGATTAGGGGACTTAATTGCCCCCTCAATTTAACAAAAAACATCTTGCCATCCAAACTACATCCTTAACTCAGCAATTGTGCATTCCCAACTTATTTTATAAAGAAGAAAACAAAAATAACTAGATTTAATTGGTGACAGCTAATTAAAATCTGTGTGTGACAACCCTTGGAGAGAGGATGATTGTAACCTACTAAAGGAGGCTAAAACTAGCTTGTACACATAGGTTTGGTCATTTACAGAGAGGAGAGGTTTTTCCATTCTTTCAAAAGAACAATCTCTGCCTCCATTTCACATAAAATACCTGTAACAAGATGATGATTTGCCAGGTTCCTATTTTACCCACAGACAAAACAAAACAAAACAAAACAAAACAAAAAAAACAACAGCAGCAACAAAAAACCCTCAAAAGGAGGAAGAGGCCCAGGCCGACTACTAAGAAACAATGATTTAGAGACAGACAAGCACTCCTAGTGAGAGGCAGCGCTGCTCTGGGCACTTGGACACACGGGCACTTTCCAGCTCAGTCACCATCTGGAAGCCTTTCTCTGCGCTGTGGTTTCCTTATTCTTAACAAGGAAGTAATGAATCATTCAGGGTACAATATTATTGTGACAAACAGCAAGGGGTACAAAGTCGTAGCAATATGAAAGTAGAGAGGAGATAGCTGACCAGCAGGAAGGGACGTGGGAATTATCTGGTGTGGGTGTGGGGGGAGTTGGGAGATTTTCAGTGTCAAATAATGTGGGCAGCAGGTCCCAATGACAGAAGCAGCATCTGAGCAAAGACCTGAAGGAATGGTGAAGGAGGGAGCCATGCAGGTATCTCGGAAAAGGACACCTAGGGAAGGAATGGGCGCCCATGGGAAGGAGCTGACAGGTCCAAAGAATGGCCAGGAGTTCTGTACCACAAAGCCGTTCCTTTCTTCATTTGTTCTTCAGACACCAAAAGTCTTACTTTTTTTCCACTACAGCATATATGCATCGCTTATAATTGTAATAATAAAATTCCAGGGAAATGGGTTTTTGACATAAATAGACATAACTCTTAGAAACTGGCACTTAAGTTCTCTCACATAAAGCAATACAGGATTCAACTTTGTAACAGTTCCTGGAGCTTTGTCAGGATAATAAATAAAGGTACTTCCTCAATATACCTGTTTCAGGATTTCAAGACTATTAGTCCAAATTATGAGAGTGCAGAAAAGAGTTTAGTTTATGCCGGTTGGAATAATATACTTCCTATATATATTAGAATAATATGATAGCCATACATAACTTTTTTTGCTATTAGTTTCAATTACTTTTCTACCATATCATTACAAGCAGCACTAGGATATTATAATTATTCTTAGTTTGTCTCCCTCTATTCTCTCCTTAAGACAATGTTAAAGAATTATAAAAAAATAAAAACTTGCTTTTAAGTGTCCTTGACCATGAATAATAATAAATGGCTGATTATACATCATTTCAAAAGCAGACATTGATAAAATAGCATATATTTCTCCCAGGCTCTTGGCAAAGCAAACAAAGAAGGTGGAGAAGTGCTTACATTTTCCTGGTTTGGCTGGAATTCGAATCACAGTGGGCTTCCTGGTGGGTGCTGGTTGGACTGTTCGTTCTTTTGTTGGTTCTGCTTTTGTGGGGAACTGAAAGGGATCTAATGAAAAACACAGTTTACTTTGCATGTTTTAGTTAACATGGATTCAAACAAAAAACCTCATTCATAATTAAAGAGTCATATTTTTCATGCCCCAGGGAAAACTATTCATGGATAAACAAAATCTCAGTTTGCAGAGACAAAACCAAAGTCTGAGCTCATGAAAGGACATAACCTGATGCTCTGTAAATAATTCATACGGCTTTTCTTCCTCTGTGATGAGAGAGATCCAGAACAATCTTGAATTATGCAGAAGCTCTCTTTCATAGGAGTGCAATCACTTCATAAGTGTCTGCCTGAAAATGAGGGCCAATTGAACCGAGGAGCCAATTTCCCCCCTGCCGTGAAGCTTCCCAGGTTCCCAGGAAGAGCGGCCTCCACTCCCCACACACTCCTGTACCTGTGGCAAACACCCGCGGGGCTCACCAAGATGCCCACCCTACCCAGCACTCTGCCTGGTACATGGGGGGCGCTCAGCAGAGTCTTGTATGGAATAAAAAGTTTTGTCCTGGAAATAAAATAAGACATCTCCTTTTAAATACTTAATTTTGGGGCAATGATATATGACTTGGCATTTCTCCATATTAGCTGATTCATTTAAAATAGGATATGCTTAGAAAAAGTATTTTAAACCAAAGCGTAACCACCAAACTTTCTTACTGAAGGAATAGTCTTTTTTTCTTTAATGTCGATATTCTTTGAATAGTTTCGAAAAATGACCATAAAAAATTTTAAAGATGAGCCCTGGCTGGTGTGGCTCAGTGGACTGAGTGCCAACCTGCGAACCAAACGGTCACCAGTTCGATTACCAGCCAGGGCACATGCCTGGGTTGTGCGCCAGGTCCCTGGTGCGGGGCACATGAGAGGAAACCACACATTGATGTTTCTCTCCCTCTCTTTCTCCCTCTTTTCCCCTCTCTAAAAATAAATAAATTTTTAAAAATGCTTTAAATAAAAAATTTTGAAGATGAGAAATCTAAAAATAAATAGATTAGCAAAAGTAAAATAAAATGCTGTGTACTGGGCACTCTATACAGCACACAGGCTCTCATGAGGCCGCCTTTGCCTTTCAACAAGAGGCAGAGTATATACTGTAATTCCGCACCTCTTCTATGGATCTTGCCTTAGGGGAACGCTCCCTGTAAAACAGTGCATTCCACACTCCTGTGATGAACAGCATTCATGTTCTGCCTGCTATGAGCTGCAGTTAATAAGCACCTTTCGCTGACCACCCTTTGCAGGATACGCAAAGGATAAGGTGGCCTTTCGGCTCCCTGATACTTCTCCTTCCCTTCCACCCAGTTCTCAGGCAACCCTACCATGATATACCCTCCAAAGGTGTCACTCACTGGTCATCTGCATATGTATGTACGTCTACCAGGTGCCAGGAACAGTGCTGGGTGGGGACATAAGACAGTTAAGTACGATCCTATTTTAAGTTTATTATCTACCACCTAAGAAGAGCCCCCAGATGGGACACTAGGTAAAAGTATCATTAGGTTACTGAGAAAAAAAAAAATTAGATGACCCCTCTATGGAACCCTGTCTATCAGTTCACAAATGAGGCAAGTCTAACTAAGTTCAAAAAACCAACTCAAGATTATCAAAACATCAAACTTTTAAAAAAGGTTCTTATAATAATATGACATTCTTTCACTGTAACCTATGTCCCCACAAGCAAACAAACAAAGCTCCTTCTTTTAGGTCCAAATGAATTCTTTAATCCTGATTATATTACAGCATTGTTTTTTACTTCAAAGTAACATTCATTGTAAAAATGGGAAACATTAAGAACCATGACAGAAATTCTTCTGTGATCCCATCCCCCCAGTGGTAATTATTATCTAATACACGGTATATCTGTCTACAGCTTTTTTAACAGTACATGCATTATTATGTAGGTATTTTGCAAAACAAAAACAGGATCATTTTATATCTGTTTGTTTGTAATTTACTTTTCCACTTTCGTTATTCAGTATTGGTTGGGTGCCTGCTACACAACAAACACTATTCTAGGTGCTGGAAATACTTCAGCAAACAAAGGAAAGAATTCTGCTCTCATGATGCTTACACTGCAGCAAGATGGAGACAGTAAACGATAAATACAATAGACAAGTAATTCATGTGGTATATTAGAAGGTGAGAGACACTACTGAAAAAGGAAAAAGTAGAGCAAGGTGAGCCACCTCAGGTGTGGGCAGGAGGGAAGCAGAGAACAGCATGACACAGGAAGATCAGGTTGGGGAGGGTGCCATGTCCACCTTTCCAGCACCTGGATTTTACATATTCTAATAGGTCGTCCAACTTGAATAATATACCTCTGGTCTTTAGGAAACAGCAGTGCCAATGGATAAAAAGGGGTAGGTACACTCGTATTAATGCCCACTATTGAAAATATGACCCAAATCTGAACTCCCCAACTAGTTTATTAAGTAACCCTAGCTAAAAGAAAAGAATTTGAAGACCCTAGGCATACATTTTATTCAAATACAGGAGTACAGTGTCTTCCCTCTGTGTCTCTTTCCTTTCTCCCCTTCTCTCTGCCCTGCCATGGCCTCTGCTTGGCCTCCGTGGCCCTTGTTGGCACCCAGTGACCTCCAAGGAGCCACCTTCCTCCCCCAGCTGCTGCAGAGACTTGACTGTTCAGGGACTTTTCTGTCCTCCCACGCCTCAACTTTGGTTGTAATATCCCATTCTCTCAGGGTTCTGTTCTCTGTTGGGAAAAGGAGCAAAAATTCAAGAGAAAGATTAAGGCTAATAATTGTTCATTGTGTTCTCTCTTTCAAGCTGCATTTCTGCTTTAAAGGCTGTTTTTGGTGCCTGTAATCTGCTGGTTATCAGTATAGCTTTTGGTGGATGATTCGGCGGTGGTGGATGGAGGGAAAAGGAAATCTTGAGCATGGAATGACTTCAATTGTTTCCCAACTCATACTGAATCCTGGGCCAGTATACCACATACACACTCATATTCCAGCACTGAACAAGGGGGCCAAGGAAAGGAGAAACGAGGCCAGTTAGCCCTCGCAGGGCTGGGCACAGGAGCATCCATTACTGCTTGCTTCTGGAGGACTAGCCTCAGGGAGCCCCGCCCCAAATCCCACAAACTGTGCAGCAGATCTCACCTACTGCATTGACGGGTCTGGGCATTTTTTATTTTTTTAAACCTAAAGGATTTAAATCGAAGTAGCATAGCTATAGCTTTACTACAAAGTGTTCAAAGTGACGTAGCTATCCACTCTTTCTCTCTTTTGGTATTTATTTTTAATATCATTAGCTGCTCTTTAGTAATTAGCATTCAGATCACTGGTAATTATTCTACTATACATGTCTCTAGAAAAAAAGTTCTTTCAATACAGAAGAGCAGCGAGGTCTTAGTGTTCCGGCCCTGCGGGCTGTTTGGCAGGGCTCTGTTTAATGACCTGCCCCAGCTGTGCTCAGTGAGTTAGTGAACTCAGTATACGCCTCTCTGCCTGCATGTTGTCCTGGGCTGTAGTCCAGACCAGGTGTGCAGGTTAGTGGGGAGGACAAACAGCATCACTTCAGTGAGAAGGTAGAGTCAGAGGCCTGTCTCTCACTTGACGACGAGTCTCTCTCTCGTTACCCAGTATGAAGTTTACCTTTATGTCTTTTCATGAGGGATATTTTTGCCAAAAGAAATGTAAGTGGACAACATACAGAGCAAGGATAGCACTTCCTGTTGGGGAACTTCAGGCACTGCCAGGTGAGAACCTGGATCACTGACACTATTACAGTGTTTAAAGTTCAAAACTTGGAGGTATCACACTACCCGAATCAAACTATATGACAAGATTATAGTAATCAAAACAGCATGATACTGGTATAAAAACAGGCACAAAGTTTAATGGAACAGAATAGGGAGGCCAGAAAAAACCCCACATCTATATGGTGAATTAATCTATAGTAAAGGAGGCAAAAATATATATGGAGTAAAGACAGCCTCTTCAATAAACGGTGCTGGGAAAACTGGACAAATACATGCAAACAATGAAACGAGGCCACTTTCTTACGTTATATACAAGAATAAACTTAAGATGCATTAAAGACTTAAATGTAAGATGTGAACCCATAAAACTCCCAGAAGAAAACATAGGTAGTAAACTTTTTGACATTTCTCTTAGTAATATTTTTTTGATATGTCTCCTCTGTCAAAAGAAACAAAAGAAAAAATAAACAAATGGGACCACATCAAGATAAAGTGTTTGCAGAGCAAAGGAAACCACAACAAAACAAAAAAGCAACCTACTAAAATAAAGTCATCAATGATACATCTGATAAGGGGTTACTATACAAAATTTATAAAGAACTCTTACAACTTAACACCAAAAACAAACAAACAAACCAACAACAACAAAACTCCCCCACACAATCTGATTAAAAAGTAGGCAGAGGACCTGAATAGATATTTCTTGAAAGAGGAAGTACAGATGGCCAATACACATATGAAAAGATGCTCAATGTCACTAATCATCAGAGAAATGCAAATTAAAATCACAATGAGATATCACCTTACACCTTTCCGAATGGCTATCATCAATAAATCAACAAACAACAAGTGTTGGTGAGGATGTGGAGAAAAGGGAATCCTTGTGCCACTGTATTGGCAGGAATGAGGATTGGTGCAGCCTCAGTGGAAAAGACTATGGAGGTTCCTCAAAAAATTAAAAATAGAACTACCGTATGACCCAGCAGTCCCATTTCTGGGTATTTATCTGAAGAAATCCAAAACACTAATTCAAAAAGATATATGTATCCCTGTTTTCACTGCAATATTATTTACAATAGCCAAGATGTGAAAGCAATTTAAGTGTCCATTGACAGACCGATGGATAAAGATGTGGTATATATACCTAATGGGAAAAAGAACGTAATAAAAAAGAATGAGCTCTGGCTGGTGTGGCTCACTGGATTGAGCGCTGGCCCGAGAACTGAAAGGTCACTGGTTTGATTCCCAATCAGGGCACACACCTGGGTTGCAGGCCAGGTCCCTCGTTGGGGTCGATGTATCTCTTGCACATTGATGTTTCTCTCCTTCTCTTTCTCCATCCCTTCCTATCTCTCTAAAACTAAATATATAAAATCGTAAAAAAAAAAAAAAGAAATCTTACCATTTGTGACATTATGGATGTGCCTAGAGGGTATTATGTTAAGTGAGATAAGTCAGATATAGAAAGACAAATACAAAATGATTTCACTTATATGTGGAATCTAAGTAACAAAATAAATGAACAAAATAGAAACACCGACTCACAGGTACTGAGAACAAATGAGGGGTGGTCAGATGAGGGGGGAGGACGGGTGAAAAAGATAAAGGGATTAAGAAATATAAATTGGCAGTTACAAAATAGTCACGGAAATGTAAAATACAGCACAGGGAACACAGTCAATAATACTGTAATAACTATGTATGGTGCCAGGCAGATACTAGACTTACGAGGGGATCACCTCATAAATTATGCAAATGTCTACTATATTACACACATGAAACTAATATAGTATTCAATGTCAAGTGTAATTGAAAAATAAAATTTTTTTAATGTTTAAAGTTCACAATATTTGGCCCAGTAGTCTACTTTTGGAAATTTATTCTTCAGAAACAAAACTACTAATAGAAGTAAAAATGTTTTTAAGAATGTTTACTGCAGCACTTTTTGTAGTGGTAAGAAAATATCCAAAACATTAAAAACAAACAATACAACCTGAATGTTGAATCAACTATGATGCACTCAGGCAGATACAAGGCAATGAGTTAGACTTAGATCTACTGGTCTGAAGAGAAGTCCATAAATTTCACTGTTAAATGAAAAAAAGCAAGCTGCTGAGTAAAGGGGCTAGTTTGTTAAAAATTTTTGTAAAAAGCAGGAAAAAGTACACATACGTTTCACAGTCTTGTCGTATAGTTTGATTTCAGGTAGTATGATACCTCTAAATTTTGAATTTTAAACATTTTAATAGTATCAATGATCCAGTTTCTCACCTGGCAGTGCCTGAAATTCCCCAACATGAAGAAGAGCTATCCCTGATATATATATAAAAAGGACATATATGCATGTATATGTATGTTTATATGCTTTCCTTTGGAATGTCCAAACGCACAGAAAGCTATGTACAATACTGTTCACACTGGTTACTCTGGGGATTTGGGTCAACTGGGGGGAGACTAATTTCTTTCACTAAATGTTTATACTATTTGAGTTGTTACAGCAAATATATGTTACTTTGTAACTAAAAAAAATCAATCAATAAATTCAATAATAAGAACAAAGTTACAAGAGGAAGCTGAAATTAATGCCCCTGTCAAACAAACCAAAATAAGAACCATTTAAAAATAAGAGGAAAGCCCTGGCTGGTATGGCTCAGTGGACTGAGCACTGGCCTGAGCACAGAAAGGTTGCCAAGGTCACCGGTTCGATGCCCAGCCAGGGCACATGCCTGGGTTGTGGGCCAGGTCCCGAGTGGGGGACACGCAAGAGGCAACCACACACTGATGTTTCTTCTCCCTTTCTCCCTCCCTTCCCCTCTCTCTAAAAATAAAAGAATAAAATCTTTAAAAAAATAAGAGGAGAAAAATGAAAATCCTTGTCTTTTTTTCAAGGCAATAAAGGCCATAAAATTTTCCACAAAGTAACTAGAAAAATAAAAACTCTCGTTTTGATACTATTCCTCAGTGATTCTATTTAATAGGAAATAATGAAAATTTCTATTTTTGAATTTGTGTAATTTAGACATTTAGTTTATAATAATTAGCTTTTATTTGTAACCTTGAATAATACAACTTTTGAAAAATATTATTTTTAAACTCTCTACTTATCATAAGGCTGAAGATCAGTGTGGGAGGCAGCTCTTCGTGGTGAGAACAAGAGGGAACCCCCTCTGCTGCCTTTCATCTTGATACTGCTTTATGTTCAGCTATTTGAAAACCAAGCTCCCACCTCCTCTCCTGCCTACTCAGTTTCCTCATAAAAGACCACCTTTGTTGCCAATGTTTAACATTTTCCCAAAGACACTGCATATTTGTGTGTATGTGTGTTTTTAAACACCAACAGAAGCTAAAATACCATGAATACTATCTCTACATTACATTTTTCATGTAATAGTATTTTGGAGGTTGGTCCGTGGCAGGAGATAACAGGTGGTCTGCCTCCTTTTTAATCACCACACAATACTCCATTATATGGATGTGCCAAATTTATTTAAAACAGTCCACTGAAAGTTATTTCTAACATTCTGTGGTCGAAGTCCTCAATCTGGGGTCCAAGAATAGGCCCTTGAAGCTCTGAAAGCCTACCCCCAATTTTGCATACATGAGCTAAAAAGCTCTTTTCAAGGGAGAGAAAAGATTCACAAGCTAATCCGATTCCCAGGATGCTGTGACCCAGAAAGGGTTAAGAGCCACAGGGCTGTAAGTCTCTCCATCACGGCTGTTTGTTCTTGCTTCTACAGAAGAAACACAAAGCATCGCCAAAAGAATCTCCCACCTACATTTCAGGGAAGTCAATGGCATTTTTCTCTTTTATTTACAGTGTTTATTCTGCCCTCCCTCTAGCCCCTCACACACATAACCAATTATTCTCCACCTGCTGCCAAACTAGCAGGCCCCTTTACATCTATATCCACATGCTCTTCATTACTGGGTTGAGAAAAACATTGATGATAATGTAGTTTTCTGCCCATTACCTGTCTCTAATAATATGCTTGTCATCATAATTAGTTTCACCATCCTTGGCTTGCTTTTCTGTCGTTTCTTTCCCTTGAGTTCTGTTAATGGCAGAAATTGGCTGCTAAACTATTATTCTGGTCTGTGTAATGGGGCTGACAGCATAAGTATTCTGCATTTTTTGACAACTGGATATGATTTGTAAAGGTGTGAAGAGGAATTGCTAGTACCTCTCAGCTCCATTACATTAACCTAGAAGACATTCTACCCATAAAATGAATCCAATATTAAAATGCCTATTTTAGGAGTTTTCCTTTAATAAGTTTTCTAATCTTTACAGTGTTTTCATAGCTTCAGTATTTTCTGATCTCTATTTCCTGAGATTAGTACGGCAACTTCATTTTATGAAAACTCTTATTAAATTTTATTTTTCAGGGAAAAGAAAGAGAAGGAAAAACACATCTGTGAGTTTCTCTCCTTTCTCCTGTGTGCCTCTCTGAGTTTCTGGCTGCTGCCAAGATGAGTAAGAAAGGTTTCACAAAGAGACCATAATCCTTTACTCACAAACACAGTGCTATTGATGCACCACCAAAAATTCACAAAGCCCAAATCAATGAAGAAACAAAAACCCGTCTACACGTTGAGGGATTCAGAGATAACCTTGAAGGCCCCTGGAGGGCAATAAACAAAGAGTCAGCGAGGTCCGATGGACACGCTAGAAAAATTGCTTGGGTGGCCATGATATGGAGGGTGACACTCTGAGGAAAAAGCAGGGGTTCAATTTAGGAGGCGACTGTAGCAACCTGGGCATAAAGGCCTGGAGCGAGCCTGCAGCAGGAGGGATGAAATGAGAGGAAGATTCGAGAACCATTCAGAACGTAAGCCAGCAGGAGCTGGTAACTAATTGGACGTGAGGGGCAAGAAGTAACAATAACTACTACTTAATGAGCATTCAACATGTTTCAGACCATGTGATAGGGCTTCCCTTCATAATCACATATGATCCTTGCAACACCCCCATGAAAAGTATTATCATCATGCCTTATAAATTAGGAAACGAAGGCACTGTGGGGTCAGGTAAACTGCCCAAGGTCATATACCAATTAAGTGGTAGGTCCCGGCCAGTCGGACTCCAATTCCAACAACTAGCCACCGTGTGACAGGAAAACTCAAGGACGATCTCTAGGATTCTCCAGGGAAGGCTGGGCGTGTGACAGTATAACCAAGTGAGGTGCAGAATACAGGGAGAGGAGCAGGTTTAGAAAGAACATAAAGTGTTCAGTTCAGTAGAACTCCACACTCAAGAGCAATGGTTAAGATCACGTAAGCCACGCAGGTTACACATTTTGCCAAAAGGTTGCCTCAACAATTCCATGTGCACTGAAGTGGTAGAAATCAAGAAACAGAAAAGGAGGCTGATGAAGCATGAGGCTGTATTCATGTTGAATGCATACTATTGACCTTTCTTTTTTGAAGATGACTATAATTATCCCCTTAATGACACAGAATATAGTCTCAGCAATTACTAAGTGCCATCCCCACAGAATCTAGGAGGCTCTACAAAAGGTGCTATTTCTTTGGTTTATAAGGGTTCCACTCTTAAACAACTTGCTGCTGTTGGATTTACCCACCCCCGTCCTACCTTAAATCTTGTAACACCAAAGAGGCTTATACAAGAAAATGGTATTGCCAAGACTTGAAAAGTTTTTAATGGGTTGCCTGGTTGAGGGCTTCATGAAAATGTGGGTTAGCAACATGATACAGTGAAAAATAAACTAGACTTAGAATGAAAAGGTTGAGTTTGAACTCTGTCTTGGAAAATCGTAGTTTTATAACACTGGGCAAGATATTCATTGATCTTGCTCAGCCTCATTTTCTTCATTTGCAAAGTGAGGTTACTGATACCTCGCAGAGGTTACTGTGAGTATTCAATTAAATGATGGGTGGCAGGTTATCTAGCAGACGGTCTGGAGCACTGCAGAAACTCAATATATTCTAACATTCGTCCTTCCACTTCTTAAGGAACAGAAGCATGGTACAGCCAGCTACCATGTTGTGTACATGATAAATATTTAAGGAATACATATTTGTTATCATTTAAAATACAACTATGCTGTGCAGAATCTGGTTTTGAATCACAGAGTTTATATCATTTTGATGCATGTTAAACATTGCTAAGATGACAGCTATACTATTAAGCTTATATGTTCAAAAATTCTACCCAAATAAGTAAACAGCAGTAAAAGAAATCTTATTAATGACAAGGAGAGAAACTTAGTTTGATAAATCAAATGTAAGCTTCACCATCACAAGCTCCAGCTGAACACTGAAGAAAAAAAACATACTTTCTGCTTCTTGGGAAATATAATTGTCCTGATCTTGGCAGGGAACTTACAACTGCTGTATTGTTTACAAAAATTTGCATTGCCAAGGGAAGAGGTTATATAAAGATTAGGGGAAAAATTTGCAACATATGGCAGGCCGGCTCTTCGCTCCTCTCCTCCTCACGTTGCTCTCCCAGTCCTCCCAGGGCTGGGCCTTCCCGAGGCCCTCCCCCGGCTGGTTCAGTCTGAGGGGCCCTTTTGGGGCCCCTGCGTGACTTCCCATCTAGAAGTTTGCTGTGCTTCCTTCTAATGCTTGAATCTCCACCTGCCAGAGCAAGGGAGCCAGCCTCACATCTAGTTTAGTTCTGAGTCCCTGTCTGCTCATTCCTGGCTCAGATAATAGTAATGCACGTGTATGTCTCTCTCTCTGTCTCCATCTTCCCAGCCCATATTTTTTCCCTTTGTGCTTCCCTGTTGATTTCCATCTCCCACCCAGCTCCATGGTTTCTCAGTCTCTCAGTGTTTCGCCCCGTCTCTACACATACACATGCACAGACACATCACAATAACTTATGTACTGCAAACTAAACCAGCAAGTGACATTCGTGACATCCTATGATGAGTTCAGATTCCCCTCCACTTCTGATTTTTACTCACCCAGAACCGTCTCCGAACCAACAGAGTCTTCAACCACATTCCCAGATGGGGTGGGTAAGACGTCATCATCAAAACTGATGAGGTCGAAGTCCCCTGGAGGCTTGCTTTGGAGACCTGGAACAGGGGGACTGGCTGAGGGTCCTTCGCCCAGGGACCTGAATGCTTTGGCTTGTGATGCCACTGAGAGGCGGGGAGGAACAGAGACTGGTTTCAGCAAAGCTGCAGGGTAGGTGGGGTTTTCTGAGGAACCTGATCTCTTCGGCAGCAAAGGCCGAGGAGCAGGAGTTGGGACTCTCTTGCCGTTGTCAGGGTTCTCAGCCAGGGGCCCTCCTCCCACAGTCTCATGATTGACACTCCGTGTAAGGCCAGGATTTGGTTTCTTTGGCAATTCAGGTTTGGTTACCGGGAAGTTCCCTACTTCTTGTGGTGGAGAGTGTGGGGTGAGCCCTTCCCTAGAGGCCGCCTTGAGTCGGTTTTCGTCCCAGGAGTCCAGTTCTCTAGAAGCTCTGTTAGCAGCTGGTTTGGGAGCCACGGAGGGTTTTCCTGAGGGAACAGCGGGCCTGGGGGGAAGTGTGCGGGGCGCAATCTCTGGTTTCTTGGGCAGTCCAGAGGTTTCTGTACTTGTCTGACTATCAAATGCTTTGATCCTTGAAACAACACTATTTTGGCTTTGTTCTGTGTTCATAATGTTCATCACTGGCTGACTACCCAAGTCGCTGGTGCTGTCCAACAGAGGCTGGGGGTGGCCTGGGGATGGCTCTGCTTCCGTGGCCGCTGGGCTGGTTTTCTGGCGATTCTGCTCTTTAATGGGAGTGTCTCTGGCTACTGGTCTGAGGTTGCTTTTTGATCTTGGTCTTGGCACTGGACATCTTGCAGCATTGGAGTTTTCTGGACAATTCTGTTCTTCAGAAATGTCAAAGACTATTAAAGGCGCCACATTTGTTGGAGGATCACTGGCTGAGACCACTGGGGAAGGCTGAAGAGGTTTGAGAGGTGCCGGTAGTGCTGATAAGGCCAAAGCGAACAAAAAGAAATTGCAGTGTTATAATTTAAAAGAAAAAAAGAAAGAAAATACAGATATTTTAAAAGATATACGTGTAGAATATAAACAAATTTGGTTTCCTTAGTGAAAAATAATTCCAAAATCAATGGGAAAATGTTTTTACTCAGCTTCCTGTAGGAGTGTTCAAATTACACTTATTCACATAAGAGTCAATGTGTAATATTTTAAAACACTGTTAAATTTCTAATTTATTTTTTTCATTTAATCTTTCTTTAAAAACATTTTATTTATTTATTTTTAGAGAGGTGGGAAGGGAGAGAAACATACGTAGGTAAGAGAATCCACCGGTTGCCTGTCTCATGGCCCCAGCTAGGGACCTGGCCCGCAACCGAGGCATGGGCCTTGACTGGGAATCGAAGCAGCGACCTTTCGGTCCACAGGTCGGCGCTCAATCCACTGAGCCACACCAGCCAGGGTGGATTTAATCTTTACTGCATTTTTTCCTTTACCATTTAGTCCCCTTATACCTCCCACCCCCCACGTAAACACTGTTAAATTTCTGATTCTCAGTAGACTTATCACATGTACCATTTCTCTCTTGCTGTCAAAATTCCAACAATTCTTGCTTTATTTTTCCAAATTAACTCACCTTCATATGGCGTCCTAATACAATGCTTTTAAAAAGCATAACAGGACAGCCACCTTTAGCATCATATCAAGCTGAAGTTGCTCAATATAACATCCTTCCTGATGAAAATAAGGAGGACGGCAACGGCACCAGCCATGAGTTAAAAGGGTGACGCTTTGTGACACGAACTAGGGTGAGCTCAAGAGGCTGGGGCCTCAGTTCCCGAGAATGAGCTATTACAATCACAGCAAACCCAAATAAAGAAACACGTGATCACACTGAGTGGGAAGCGGAGCTTAATAAATTACATATGAATTGAAAATTATTTTAAAGGCTAGAGCCTACTGATTACTTTCCTAGCACTAGGTCAGAATGAGGGAAGACAAATTACTTGCATTACTTTGAGGCAGATGGTTGTCTATTTCTTCTGAAAAGTCAGTCTGAGTTGCAGAAGTAATAGTGTGCCTTGAAGAGGCAGCAGCATTATTATTATTTGTTGTGTTAACTTGAACTTGGTTGATTTCTTTTATGACTTGTTCATAAGATGGTGGGAGCTGTAAAATAAAGAATGAAGATGTTAGACATCTATGGGCAATAGCCAACATGTTAACAGTCTCACTGTTCTGATCCTTGAACTTTATTTTAAAAATAAAATAGGAAGAGATGACGTGGTAGTTATTCACCTCAGCAGGAACCAGCTCGCTGGGCCTCCAGGGGCCTGCTGCCGAGGCCGGGGGAAATCCCAGTCCTGGGGGTGGGGCTCCTGGGAACCATGAGGCCGGCCTCAGGGGTTCAGCTGCAACAATGGTGATCTCCGGGCGCCTAGCACACAGAAGCCTCAGTGAGGTTTGCAAGGTGGCAACAAGCTACTGTCTATTTGCAAATGTTAAGAGATTCATGAAAACAAATAGCACCCCAAAAAGTTACATGAGAACCACTAGAGTCACAGAAACGACCAGTACACCCAGGCAGGCTTCAAGGGATCAAATGGCAGTCATCCTCTGTGATTTTGGCCTTAAAAAGTTAGAGATCTACCCTAAGCGCATCTGCCTTGGTTGATAAGAAAATGGAATAAGTAAGGCCCATATAAGCTCTTCATTCCAGGGCCTACACCACAGACATAAATAGATCAAAAAGTAGAAAAGTGCACTGGTCAAACAGAATTGTTTAGTTTTCTGTTATTGTAAAGTTTAGACTCAAAAATGATACCATATAAACAGAATATCCTTTTCCTCCTCACTCTACCTCTGTTTCAATTCCACGTTACCTCTAAGTGTTTAGAGCTCACAGGTTCACTTCTAAACCCTGACGTGTGTGTCTGTGTTTCTGGTCAGTTGCGTATATGAATTTGATGATTAATCTGTAACACGGAGGAGCCATAGCGATTTAGACATGACTTCCTTCACTTTCTTAACCTCACTCTACAGTTTCATGTTTAAATCTTATCTTCTTCAACCTGATTTCCTGACAAACACCAACTGTGTGACTCTGAGCAAATCCATCAACCTCTCTGGGCCTCAATTTTCTGTTCTAACAAATAGGGATGATGATACCTCCTCTTCCTTTCTCTAGTGCTCTATGGAAAATAAAAACAAAAGGCACTGTCATTATCAAATCTGTGCATAGACACACACTCATGCTAGCTTATGAAACAGTAGAACCTGCTCACTGATTAAATTTGAATGGTGTTACCTTAAGAACCTCTGCTTCAAGCTTTTGTCTAAATAATGAGTTACTAATTAATAAATGTTAACCACTCTACATTCATTTATCCTGAGGACAACCTCATGAGGTAGGTCTGCTTTGTACCATTTTGATGATGGGGATATCAAAGCTGAGAAGGGTTAAGTAGCTTGCCCAAGGTCACATGGTGAGATAATAAAGTCAGGATTTGAACTTGAGTAAAGTCTCACTCTAAAGTCCTTGTTCTTCATTCCCTGAAAGTATACTGTCAGAAATTTAAAAGCAGGAAGGGTATCTTATAAAAATCCAGCCATCTATTTATCCACCCATTCACCTTTCCATCCATTCAGCCCTCTACCTATCTGTCCTTTCTTCTTATGTATCCAGTGACTCAGTCCTCCCTCCGCCACTCCTCCCCTTTCTCCAGCCAGCCATCTAGCAACTTACTCATTCAGCTATCTATCTATCTGTCTGTCTGTCTATCTAGCCAGCCTGACCACCTCTTTTCATTTCTTCATCCTTCCATTTAATTCTCTATCCTATCATCAACCATTTATCTATGCAACATTTACTGAATAGCGATGAGGTACACAGCATTTCTTTGAAACAGTTCCAATAATGTTTTATATGAAGCAGCTGCTTAATAAACATTTTCAAATTGATGTCAGTAAATAATTACTGTCAAAAGAACACTTTCAGGTTCATATTGCTTCATCTCTCAAGGAAGCTCTTCATCACTCAAACTTATAGATTAGTTCAGGAAATGTACTGATGAGGTAGAATGCTATAATACACATCTTATGAAAGAGAAATATTTAACTTGCTAATGGATAACACACTTGTATTTCATTATTAGCAGAATATATGCCCTCCCTTATAAATACAACCATACCTCCTATCTCGATGAAGCTCGCTCTGAATAGAAATCCGAGATGCTATAAAGGAAAGAATACATTGATATAGCATAAAATTATTATATTCAACAAAGGTTTAAATTTTCATAGGGTATATTATTGAAAAAAATTAGCTTATACTTGACATCATATAGAATGTATGGATTTTAACATCCATAGTAGAAAAGCAAATCAAAATAATCTTTTCATATGGTATAAAGTTAATTATAGTTATATATTTGAATTCATAAGAAAGCATAGATTTCAAAAGCTCTTCGAAGCACATTTTGCAGTTCTGAAAATAATTTAAAGAATGAACAGAAAAAAAAAGACAGCTATAAATAGAAACTGCACAATAAAAGCATTTATAATGACATGAAATAACAATGGGCAGAAAAATTTGTTAAATATCTATTCTGATCCATGACTATACTTTTGTAATATCTGTTTGTACTCTATTGTAAGGAGGGTGAAGGTGGTCATATTCTCATCTATTTTCTAACTTTTCTGGAGTTTTACAGTCTTTAAGTTGTTTTAGTACTTGAACTAAGAGATAATAAATCCAAAAATGTTCAAATCATTTTGATAAACATGTTTAGAGCATATGTTATTACATATGCAGCACTGACTTTTCCCTCAAGCCTCAAACTCAAAAAGCTAGATCGCTTACATTTTTTCCAAATTTTACTTTTAAATTAAATTGATCTTAATCAGATGATCTGGAAAATATGTCACACATAGGGTCACATATTACACATATGTGCAATAGAAGATAATATCCCTATTTTCAAGGAGCACATTCTAAAGATATCTTTTTAAAAAAATCTTCAAATACTATACTGCAATGATTTGTTGCACACACAGGAATTTGTTTCAGATATTAACTATTTGTACTAGTTGCCCTCATATCTCTCTAATACTCTAATTTTTCAATTTTTCTTATTTGTGAAGATTGATGATATGAATCTTTTTTTTCTTCCCTCTATTAACTTCTGATTTTCTCTGAACAAGGAGGCTGACAAAGCTGGGGAGGCAGGGGTAGAGGTGGGAGGTGGGAATGAAATTTAGGCTGACAGCTCAGTCTGTTCTGGGTTGGCCAAACAAACCCAACATTTGAAGCCAAAACCCTTAGATCTCAAGTTGGAGAATGTCCTATATTCCTATCATCAACTGGTTTGACTTACTTTTCTATCGAGAGTTAAACCAAGCTGAGGTGCATTTTGTCTACTGGAATAAAAGGACAGAGAAGCTAAAGCTCTGAGTGGTGCGTCTGATTCGTGAGAATGGTTTCAGCAAGTCAGAGGCCCATTGAGTGCGCTGCAGTCACATCACCATCATCACTAAGGCCAGAATCAGCAGACATGGCACTTGTACAAGACATCATGTTACTTGTTGTCACAGACATACCTCTTCCACGGGGCATTTTTGCTGTGCACTATTCATGAGTGCTAAGGGAAAAAAAGAAGGGGTTATAGAAGAGGAAAGGGAGAAAAAAGAGTGAACCCAGTTGCCTATGCTCTAAAAGGAACTCGAGAGCAAGACTGTCTTGCCATGCCACTCTGCATACTTCTACCGAAAGAAAAGTCAGTGAACCACAGTTTCAGGGAGTAAAGAAGTATGTTGTGGCAAAGACATGTCTGTACAGACCAGATATACAAACACATAACCACAGGGGGGGAAAAATCTGCCTATAGTTTTTAACAACAGTGCAAAAAATATCTAAAAATCATTTTGCAAAAAAAAAAAATCAATTTGCTATTTCAATAGGAATCAATATTAAAATATAAGTAATACTTCAAAGGAAATTTAGTAGTCAATTTGCATCCTTTAAATTAGCAGCTTTTCACTTGACCCTGCCCTTTCATACCAGAGATCATTGGTAACAGGTACACCCTGGTTGGTAGAGTGGCATTGCTACCCTGGATGTAGCCGAATGAGGGGCAAGAAGGTCTCCCAATCACACTCACAGATCTCTACATCCTTCCAGAAGAACTGCTTTCCCCTCTCCTGCTCTGATTATTTTTTTCACATTCACTCATCTGTGAAATCTCTTTTCTCTCCTGATCCTTATGGAGCAACTGTCACTTTTTGTCAGTGTTGAACAGGTTTAGCATCTGGAAACACTTTAGACGTTCATGGCAGATTTTCATGTTGTATCTCACACTTTTCTTGCTAATTTCTTAACTATCCGCGTACTCCATTCTCACTTTCCCAGATTAAACAGGTTTGATGAAGCTGTTGCCAGGAAAATTGAATTTGCCACCAAGACCCACACCAACCATCATATTCCTTGTAGCCCTTGCCACAATCTGCTAGTCTCTCATGCATTTTGGATTGAGGCTGCAGAATAAAGGCAGTATCTTCAGTTAAAGTTATCGTATCATTTTACAGTATTATGTTGAAACTATTCTAGCTCATATGGTTAAATTCTAAGTACAAAATAAATTCATAGGCAGCTGTTTATGAAAGGCTGAGATCTGGATTTGCAGTATTAGTACTAATAAAAACTCTTCCTATGCTCCAAGAAGATCACGAGCATGACAGGACCCTCAGGGATCTCCCTACTCAAACCTTACAGATGAGGAGACAGAGATACAGAGAGGTTAAATGAATTATCCCAGGGCACACAACTCATTACAGGAAGGGCTGGGAGCAGTTTGTTGCTTGAAGCAGTTTAACTCCTTGTGGAGCCAGGACAGCTGGATGCTTGACCTGATTCTAAATAATTCAAAAATATTGATTAAATGATGGTCAGAAGAAATAAACACACAGAAGGATTATTATATTTATAATAAGCATCCTTGCTATAATCCTTACCAATGAAAACCACAATAATAAAAAATAACTAACTACATTAGCTTGAGACAGGGTGTGAGCTAGATGCGTGTGACATGGTATAATAAGAACATCGATGCGATGGGAAGCTCAGGGCCTCGGAGTCTGGAATTCTAGGTTCACGGCTAAGCTCTACCTTAAGAAGCCACTTAACCTCCCTGAGACTCAGTGTCCTGACCATCTGCAAAATGAGGTAAACATACCATGTAGAGCATTATTGTATAATGTATGTGAACAGTTCCTGACTTGCGGTAGGCAATGAATAGTAGTTATTTCTGAATTTCAGAGAATAATTTTCTTTTAAAAGGTCAATGAAAGGAAAAACATGAAATTCTAGATATATTCAGTGAGAACACGTTTTAAGATCTTTACCCAAAATATTTAGGGCTCACAAGGATAAATAAGAAAGACCTCAAGGCTTGATTGAAACCAGACTCATTATGAAAGAACTTAAAATATAATACAGCCAGTTAAGGAACACTGCCTTAATATGTGATAAAGCCTTTCTCTTTGTCAGAGTTAGATGATTAAGTCTGTGACAGTTAAGCAAACACTCCTGGGATAGTGGGTTGGATACGACAAAAGTTGTTTACAACTTTTTCTTACAGTAACAGAATGGGCAAAAGGGCCAAAGAGTGGGAATGCCACAGTGATTCTCCACTCTAGTTACACAGCATCAGGTGAGGATCTGTTCAGTCGTCTTGCCTAAACATCAAAGCAGGAGTTTCCCCATTGTTTCACCTCTTCCCTCTCTGCAACGGTCG
Organism: Mormoops blainvillei; assembly: GCA_004026545.1. Taxonomy (NCBI): domain Eukaryota; kingdom Metazoa; phylum Chordata; class Mammalia; order Chiroptera; family Mormoopidae; genus Mormoops; species Mormoops blainvillei. The sequence goes on from PVJD01003800.1 coordinate 53,210, forward strand.
CTTCGCCAGTTTCCTCTTCGCTCTGGCTCCTGTCTGATCTCTCCATCGATTCCCTCCCTGCTGCCTCCAGAGACCTCCAAGCGTCCTCTTCCTAAGCAGTCTGTGATCGTGTTCCCATCTCCTCTCTGCTTGACCTTCGTCCATTCTCAAGCTACAACACTTTCTTCTCTTATTTACCACCACATTTCATAAAAGAGTAGCCTACCCCAGCTGTCCTGGCTTCTACACATTCCATTCATTATTCAGATTGAAGTGTGCCTTGCAGCTTCAGTGTTCTACTTTAAGCACGCTGACCTCCTAAGTGCCGCATACAATGACTTATTCTCGGCCGCAGGTGTCTGACCTTGCTGCAGCACTAGGAGCTATTTGTGGTTCACTCATTCTTTTCCAAAACCTCGCTTCCCTTGACCTCTAACACACAGCAGTCTCCTAGTTTTTCTATTACACCGATCATTCTTTTTCAGCCTTTCCTGCCTACTCCTCCTTAGCTGGCTTCTCCTTAAGACTTGCATGGCATGGGGCCTCAGGGTAAGGCAGGTGCATCCTGAAGGATCTATGGGAAGTCAGGTACCGATTACAATCCCCAACAAAGAAGTCCTGAAACCCAAGAGACAGGAAAGGTAAGAAGCCAGAGAGCACAGGCAGGAATCAGCAGATGGGACTCGGCGAGGGGACGACCCCCCTCAGCAGAGCGGGGTTTTGGATCATGCATCTTTTGCCTTACAGCACCCTAAAGGCAGACCTTGCTCCCAGGGCCACTGTTTCCCAAGATTCCGTCCTTTGTCACCTTCTTTATCCCCGACCCTTTCTCCCTACATGGTTAGCTATTCCCAGGATTTTGTCTAGAACCTCAATTACCCCCAAATTACATCTCCAGGAAGAAATTCTTGCCTAAATTGCGGACCCTAATTTCCCATTTAAATGAACTCTTCTCTCTCCCCACTCCCACCCCAAGGGCTCTAAGGCATGTAAAGTTGTCATGAAATTTTTACTTTTATATCTGAACTCTCTTCAACATACACTGTGGCATTCCCACGTTTTTATAATTCACCACGACCAATAACAACAAAAATAAAATTTGGGGAGATGCAGAGAACTGTGGAGTATTTTTCTGTAGTGCCACCTTACAAACTGTTCACTACAATAAGTTCAAATGCATGCTCTTCAAAACCTGTGGATATCCTAAATCCACACTATTACAAACTATGTTTCTAAAAATAGTATACATCCTCAGGGTGGTGATCTCAGCTCAAATAATGTGAAGAACATCTAAAAGCCCTGCCTTATCTTTTAAGAGATAATTCACATTCTATTTGGAAAAGGGATCTTTGAAGGGACTTTTTTTAAAAAGGATATTAAAATCCTATACACCAAGAGCATATTTTAAAGCTTTAACCATGAGGCAAAGTCAGCAAGTATGAATCTGCTATTCTGGAGAAACTTCTATTAGGGAACTTCTATCTTGCATGTGGAAGTGTGAGTCAAACTCCATAGGCATTTTTACAGTTAAATAAGAATACTGTGGAAGCAAATGAATCAAGAAGGACTGGGCCTGTTTGATACTTGTCAAACCCATCAGATGTCTCTACCCATAAAAATCTTTACCTAAAATTTATATTAGATCACAGAAACTAACTAGATAATCCAGGTTTATTTTAACAGCTTAGTTCTATAAGAGGAAAATATTGTTCTGAGGAACTGGCTTATCAATAAATGACAGTTGAAAAGCTGGTGGCATGTCTGAAATGGCTTATTGCTTCTTAGGAGACGCTCCTCTTGTTGGATTTTTGTTAAGATTCATCAAATACAATGACTTACTTACTAGAAATTTAAACCATCATTTAAAATTATTACAGAGGAAAATGCAGAGCAGAAAAAAACAAACTTACATCTCTTGATTACCGCTCTAATGGATGACAAGGGTCCTTGGCTAGAAAAAGAAAGAAAGAAAACTTATTATACATTCATTAATCCTTTTGAAGAAGAATCATTCATCATTCATCACACCAGGTCATTTCAGGGACTCTGTGGCGCCAAGCAGCAAGTTTGATACATTAATTACTGGTCTATCCTCTTTACAAAACACAAATTAAAAAACATTTAACAACTGCCTTTGGAATTTAAGATGTTTTACGGGAGGTGAGGAGGGTGGTGAAGTATATCTGCAGTATAAATAAAATTTTGCCTTGAAGTTGCTTTTATAGCTGCCTACATATTGTGTCTCCCAGTTATTTGCTTGATGTCAGGTAGCAATTATGCGGTGCTCAAAAGATTCTTGAACCCTGCCCCCTCTCTTTGGTTTGGCTTTGGAATTCCTATCTTCTCTGGTCAAAACAGATTCTTTTTATAGTCAATTTGACCTGAGGACCCACAGCATTTACCCCTAACATTAGAATTAAAACATCACCACCTAAAAAGTAGTCTTCTGCTTTGATTTTTGTTCAACTGGTTGGTCTTGACTGCCTCTCTGTGTAACCACGGGCAAGTCACAGAGCTCTTCTGAGCCTCTGTTTAGTCACTGGCCAAAACTATCTAGAACTGCAAAGGTTTATGCTATTAGTTCTTCAGGTTTTTTGGGGTTTTTTTTTGTCTTTATTCATACCAACTGGACTCTAAATGATTTTGGAATCATTTAGAAAAAAATAGATAACCATGAAAGTTTAATGATATGATTTAGAAAAAATGTTTACAAAATTCTTCAGTTTTTTTCAGAATGCTATTTTAAAATTTATACTTTTTTGTTTTTTTTTAAATTTATGCCCTTTTAGAATCTGTGCTTGTGGTAACTTGCATAAATCCTCTTGCTGGTTCTTAGATAAGTACAATAGGAAAACAACAACACACCAGTCCATTTTATGGAAGAGATACTTTAAAAATACACTATTTTGTCACATAAGAAGAAAAAAAGTGTGAGGAGGTCTTCAATACCATGAAGCTAGGACCATAATATAAAAACATGTGTTTTCAGCAATACTGATTTTTAAAAAATGTCTTGAGGGCTTTCTGTAAACAACTACTTGAAAGTAAATAGTGTAAAGTCGTATAGAAGAGGTAACAGCACTAAAACACAAATAGGCTGACTGAAGGTTTTAGGAGAAACTTCTTGGTCTAATATTAGAGTGACTCTGTATGTTAATAGTATGTCTGTTTATGCAGGTACAGTAAGTAGAATAATTAAAATCATTATTTAGAAGCAGGGACAAAAAAAGCCAAAGTTCCATGTGGACCCAGGCAAGACATAGGGATGTTACTGAATGTCTACACCTTAAATCTCTTTGCTCATTAACACTGATTTGGAGGGATGTTATTAGTACTTAAAAATATCCTTTGTTACCCTTGTGAAGGAGAAAGGTATATGGACTGAGGTGGAACATGAGGGATTTTAGGTCAAATTGCACCCTCCCCCGCAAATATGTTGAAATCCTAACCTCCAGTACCTCAGAATGTGAACTTATTTGGGAATAAGGTCATTATAGGTGCAATTAGTTAAGATGAGGTCATACTGGAGTAGGGTGGGCACCTAATCTACTGTGACTGGTGTCCTTAGAAAAAGGCCATGAGAAGATAGAGACCCACAGGGAAAGTGTCGTGTGACAACAAAGGCACAGTCTGCAGTGACGCAGTCTTAAGCCAAGGAACACCAAAGAGTGCTGAGAAGCCAGCAGAAGCTAGGAAGAGGTGAGGAAGGGTTTGACTATGGATTTCAGAGGGAGTGCGGCCCTGCTAATACTTGATTTCAGACTTCTAGACTCCAGAACTGCAAGTACCCAGTTTCTGGTGCTTTGTATGACAGCCCTAAGAAATTAATACAGGGGGAGAGAGGGTTTCTGGGGTGCTGAGTAGATGTGATAGTCCATTGAGCTGTGTACTTTGTGCAATCTTCTGTATTATACTTCAATAAAAAGTTGGGGGTGTGTGTGGAAATTCTGGCACAAAATAGAATTTTGACTGAGGTCAGCCCAGGCTCTACAGTTCTCAAGATCTGCAGTATCATATTTAGACTAGCTCTATAAACCAACCAACCAACCAACCAACCAACCAAGCAACATTTTATGTCCAAAACTGCATTGCCCAAACTCTAAAAGTTTAAAGTTTTCTTTTAGAGGTTAACAGGTTTCCTGGGAGGGAAAATTAAAAAAAAAAAAAAAAAGCCCGTGGTCTGATACATCTCCAGGGGAAGCAGTTTCGGGAGATGCTAGCTGTGCAGTACACATGATTTCTGCAGCTCAGATGTAGCTGTGGATGCAAACGCTGAGGTTAGAAGGTGTTCTGCAGAGCAAAGGCTAGAGGTGAAGTTCCCACTCTATAGTCTGAAGAGAAACCCTGGTGGGAGTCCTCCCTTGGCATGAGCTCAGGCCCATGTCTTAGCGGGGAGCCTACAGGAAGGGTGGACACCACGGAGGTAGACACGGTCACAGGACCACTGATCAAAGAAGGGGACAGTAGAGCCTGCTGGTTCAGAGAGTTAGTTCTGGCTTCCAACTGTCCATATTCCCTCCTAGTGCCCACCCTTGCTGGCTAGTGTGACTGTGCAAATTACCTTCTCTAAGGCCCCTTGTTTCCTCATGTGTAAAAACAAGGCTAACCCAACTCCCTCATGAGGCTGTTAGAAAGAGTAAGAGGGAGAGTCCATTAAAGCATTGTACACAGTACCTGGAACGAAGTGTGTGTTCAATAAATGCAAGATGCTATTGTTATCACTAATGTTTGTTCATCTTTAAGGGGCATCACAAATTATCTGACCCTACATACAACCCTTGGCATGTTCTCCCTTTGGGGTCTGATATCTTATAGATAGCAGATCTAACTAACGGTTTATGTTTTTAAAAGACTTTTTCCTTTGAGATTTACTTTTCTCTCCCACGTACTCTTGACATTTGTGAAGTGGCAGAGGGTGGTGGAGGGGGTGGTGGGGGTCCTTGAATATTGTAGGATAATTAGCAGCATCCCTTGCTTCGCCCTATTAGAGGCCAAAGACACACTTTCCCCAACCCCTGCCAGCTGTGACCACCAAAAATGTCTGCAGACGCTGCCAAGTGTACCCAGCAGGGGTGAGGAAGGAAACTGCCCTCAGTTAAGAAACACTAAGCTAGTGGCAAAAAAGCAAAAGGAGTAACAGTATCTGTACGGACGGGAAAGAAGCTGGCGTTGCCATCTCTGATCGCCAGGTTGCTGGCGACAGGGGTGGGATAAAACTGGGGGCTGGACATGAGGGGACAGGGCGAGGGCAGTGATGAGGACAGAAGAAAGAAGTGAAAGAAATTTCTAGCACCGAGAACAGTTTTGGAAAAGTGGGACTATGCTATACCAGGTGAAAAAATGAGTGCTTCTATGGAGGAACACAGAAAATCAGTCATTCTATGAAAGGAATCTTTACTAAGTCAGGCATTTATCAATCAAGGATTACCTGCACTTAAAAAAAATGATACTTATTTTCGGACTACACTGAACAAAAGTCCTCGTATTGCTGCATCTCAGGAAAAGAATCATTACATGTATTTTTATAAACAAAACTTTGAATGAACCTGGATTTTCTTCTAAGAATGCAAAGCAATAATGTTAGCGAATATAGCACACAAGTATTTTCATCTCGTGTGTGCATCGGTCAAACTTCTATCACCTGACATTACCTGCAAAAACAAGGCAGCATTATGTACTGGGAGAACATATGACTTAGTAAACAGTGTTTGCCACTGAGACATATATAAAGCTATGATGCCATTTTAATAGTGTCTAAATTAATATCATCATCACAATATGTGGGGCCAGATCTGAAAAACTGTGGGGAATAGAAAAGAATAAGATTAAGTGTAGTTACTTGAAACACATGAAAATAAATTATTTTTTACTCCTAAAACTCTGATGAACCTCCACAGTTTAAAATGTGGGTATGGTCAGGGGGTGAATTCCTCCTTAAAAATTGGAGAGTGTACATTAATAGAGAGGCCCTGGTCAGGCAGCCCAGGTGGCTGGAGTGTCATCCCGATGTGCCAAGGTTGCAGTTTCAGTCCTTGATCAGAGCACAGACGAGAGTCAGCTAATGAATGCACAAACAGGTGCATCAACAAATTGTTGTTTCTCTCTCCCTTTCACTCTCAAAAAATCGAAAAATAAATTGTAAAAAAATTATTTAAAAACATTAATAAAGAACATCGAGTGCTCACTTCAGCAGTGCATATACTGACTACAACGACACAAAGATTAGCATGGCCCCCGCACAAGGATGACACGCAAATTCGCGAAGTGTTACATAATTTTTTTTGCAGCAGTTGGAAAACTGTGATTTGATTGAAATAAAACTAAATATGTTGTCCTCCTCTGAAAACAAGAAAAATAATGGAGATACAAAATACTCTGAACAACACTTTGAAAGTTATATGAGTTCTGAGTTCACTTTATCATCACCATGACAGGCTAATTATAATAATTAAGATTTATAATATGACGTCCATCGAGTTATATCAGGTACCTTTCTACTTAATCTTTTTCATGGACAAGCAAACCATATGTGCAACCTTTATTTACATATTTAATTTCAGGACAAATAAAGCTAATACACATTTAAATGAGTTTTATTAACACATTCTACCTATTATGAAATTTGTAAAATGAGTTCTGCTGACAGTTCCACCTGTGAGCATGATGAACGTGGAGGAAAAGCGAACATGATCTACCTCCTGGGTCATCCTAACTGTCATGCAAGAGCAAAGAATTTGAAGCCAGCCAGAGACTTCCTTAACCATTTGTATGAGCTTTACTTACTTGCTGGAAAGATTTCCTTACTGGTAATATGAGGATACTAACGACTATCTTAGTAACGATTTCTTACTAAAACCAAATTAAAAACTACATAAAATACATAGCACAGAACTTGACACATTTTAGAGTCTCAAAAAATGTTAGTTACATTTACTACCCTATTTTCCAATACAAATTTCTGTAGTTCATAATTACATGAGGCTGAAATTTCTGGAGTTATTTTGCCAACACCAGTTGCCCTAGAGTTACCGTAACTCTACCTTATAAATTCAAATAGTTGACCATTTGCATTTCAGTTGCAATTATTATTTACTACTTATAACCATTTTGAGTTTCACAATGTACACTTCTCATATACCTAATCTCCTACACTTAATCTCCTACAAAGCCTGAACTGAAGGAATAACAAAGCCAAGAGAACAAAACAGCCCAAGTTTTTGTGAGTACTGCATTATCCCCACTGAGGACACAGATCTACGTTCCCTCAGGTCATCCTTCTTGTGATGTTTTTCACGCAGTGGGTGTGGTGATCAGTAGCTCTACAGAATTTCAAATTTCTTTAGATCTGCTAAGCAAGATATCCCAGGAAAGTGTTCAAAGATCCTGGAAGAGGCTTTCGACTCTATTAATAACTACACAGTACATTTAAAATTAGAATATGTTGCCCTATCCTTCCCATTTCTCTAAGGTGTTTCTTTTTCCTTTTTTTTCCACACATGCACGTCTTGACTTCCTAATTAGACTGCACAACTCTCCTGGAGAGACTGTCTTCTGCTCATTTTTGTAATACAACTTAGTGAAACTATATCATGTGCTCACGAACTAATGTGAACTTCATCTTACTCAGAAATAAATATAATTTGAATAGTACATAGGATTCTACCCACAATCTGTTTAATAAGCAAATCCCTAAGAATAATTTTGCTCCTGGTTTTCTTCTAGAGGTTTCAATTCCCAGTTACATCTTCTATCCACATCTTGCCAAAAGTATCTGGCTTTATGTTTTAAAATAGGTATTTTTCATATAAAATGTTACCCAGATGAGTATCTGATGCTCCATGAAGAACAGTACTATCTTCTAATAGTAGACGGAAAACTGGCCAGGGTCAACCTTATTCAGAGATGATGCATTAGACTCCAACATGGCACCTAATTTGGCAACAAATGCTGTACTTTGTGTCAATTAATGGAGTTTCCAGGGTAATTCTGACTGTTCATAGTTTTTCATTGTGCACCATCTTTAGAATCTCTCTCTCTGTGAGTTAGGCCCCTGGTAATTCCCAATAAAGAAGCAGCACAAACTCTTCACTGGTGTGCTGCTAAGTCTCACACCACATATACTACTACACAACAACACACAGTGATCTTAACCAGCTAGAACTCGTACCAGTGAGTTATGTTATACATTGCAGAGCACGTAAACTTATTTTGAGAAGTGGCTCAGGACATAATGTCAAGTCAGCACCTAAAAAGGTGACACCTACTGTGACATGTGAGAACAGGATCTCTTCAAATGGGAGTACGAGAAGGTTGAAAACCATGGGTTTGATGTGTAACTGTTCAGAGCACCTACTGAATGAATCCAGGAATTCATAGCCGGAATAAATCTTTTCTGGGATTATATCTTAACAAAATAGTTACCCTAAACCAATCCATAGAAAGTTTACAAAGAAAACCTAGAAAGACCAAAGGGCTAAATTCCAACCCTCTCTTTTCTGAATACACAGCAATATGGAATGCAATTTTATGATCATAAGTTATTTGTTGGTAAAAGGCATCAAAGAATAGCACAGGAGAAGAACTGCCAGAAAAAAGTGAGGGAATAATAAAATGTGAGACAATATATGGCAGTTTCCGTTTTTAGCATCCATAACATCCAGAGACTTAATTTTTCAAATTTTATCTTATTAGCTGATGATCCCTGTATTTAACAAAAAGGCAAGCATGCATTTATCTGTTAAGAGTAAATTTTAATTTTCAACCAAGAAATGTAATGCTTATGCTGTTCCAGGCATTCTGATGGGTACCAAAGAAACAAGATCGAGGAGGATATGGCCCCTGTCCTAAAGGGCTCATAGGCTAGCAAGAAGCTGACAGACAAGAGGAGAACTTACAATGTGTGTAGCTTTCTGCTTTTCTTAAAATGAGGGCTTCCATATACTTTTTACCTTGTATTCAGGTATTTTGGTGTATTATTTCCTCTACTAGACTATTAAGTTCTTTTTAGGCAATGTATGTACTGGAATGGTGTTGCATGTGAAACTTAAATTTAAAAATAATGATGACAAATTAAAAAAAAATTGAGTCAATTTTTAAAATCCTCTTAGCATGTTCAGGTTCTATACAATAAAATATTTTAGATCATATGTAAAAAACAAGTCTCCTAAGATAACCGACTCCTCCATTACACCCTATTTAACAATAACTTTTAAAGGATGTAAAGAGAAATCCTTAAAAAAAAAAATTGAAAAAGGAATAGACCACACACATCCTTCCCTAAAACCTGTAATCCTGGTTCCAAAAACTATATGCAGCAGAGAGCTTCTACCAAAAAAGGTTGACACATCCCTTTGGATACTTTCTGGATCAGGGAAAATTCCTGCAACAGACATGAGACCGTCAGGGCATACCACCTGGCAAGAGAAATTAGGACACAAAGCTTGGTGGAAATCCATAGAGTCACTTGGTCATACTACAGACGGAAAAACTAAAGGCAAATATTTCCTTCATCACGGTCCATAGACAGAATCCTAACACCAATATAATAAGAAGCAAACACCAAGCAAAAGTCCTCTGCTCTATTCAAGGATAAAAAATATATATATATAATATATATAAAAATATATATAAAAAATATATAAAAATATATATATGTAAAAAATATATATATATTTTTTTTTTCAGGGAGAAAAGAGGACCAAAAGTTTTTTATAACATAGTAGATTGTCAACTATCCGAAAAAAATCTGCTTTATGGTACTAAATTGTTTTTACTAAATAATTATTAAGTACTCCAATATGTGGGCTGTTATCAGATTATAAAATCTATTTTCTTTCCCTTAGTCCTCTTACGCAAAAGGTAGAAGCCAGTAGGACGTACAAAGTGGTAATGAGTGAATGATATCACCTCTTATACTTGCTGCTGTAAACTCAGAGGCGTAACTGCTAAAACTTCTTCGAGGTCAGAGTTACGGTAAATAGCTCTTAATTCTAACATTTCTGGCTACAGCTTTTAGTTATCTTTTTTTACTTTGTTATAGCACAAACAAACCTAACATTTAAAAAGAACCTAAAATTAACTCTATTCTTTTGAAGATAAGTAACCAACAGTATCTGTTATTTGAATTTTAGGTCATATTAAGGATACAGGGGAAGAGGATAGAAAGAATGAAAGAAGGAAAGCGGGAACTAGGCTCCATACACAACCTGATCGGTCTAGTTAGTGGCGGTACAATACAGACCAATATTTTTGGTCTGTGTTTTGACATCATTCCTAACTCACTTTGAATCACTTAGTATTAAAACCTAGAGGAGATAACTGCACAGCATAGATGCCTGGTGCCTCCTGATGGCATGGCAACGAAAATCAGAACCCAAAGTCAGAAGTTTCAGAAGCAGCTGATATTTGGAGCTGGGCTGGCAACAAAATGTCTTATATATTAATACAAAGGGGTGTGTGTGACATTCTTGAGAAGATGTCTTAGCTTGAGCATGTGACAGTTTTCAAATGAGACAAAATTCATTTCAATTAACCAGTATAATATTCTCTTGTAAAAAATAAAAGCTTACTATTAATAAAAATGTATGAAAAATCAGTAGGTTTGGTAGAAAGCAGCAGAGAAAGAAAAAAACCTAACATAATTTCATGTGTCTTTATTCTTCATGGAATTGAAATAAAACTGTGGTGAGGGATGATAGTTTGCTATATTTCATTGCAAAAATAAATACATATTTTAAGCATCTGCTACTGATTAAAGTATTAATTAAATGACATTTCCAACAAGTTATAAATAAGGTCAGTCAGTTTCAAACTCCAACTTAAAAAATCCAAAAATAAGTTTATAGGATGTTAGCTCTATTTTTTATTTGAAACAGTGAGGCAGATATTTCCGTTTAAATAAAAATGCCTAAATTACTAAGTTGTCATGAGAAACTAAGATTTTCCTACATCAATAATTTAAAAAAACATTTTAAAGGTGAATGCCATAGTCACACATTTTTTAGCTTTGTAATCACTTGATCAAAGGTTTCAGGTTGGCTAAGCCCCTCCTTTCGGCCCCTAGGGCTTCCTAGAGCATTACTGTTCTATCTTTTCAACAGATCTCACTGATGTCTACGCTAAAATAAAACAGGCTCAATCTATGGTGGGGGAAATAACAGTGAAGTAACAAAACATTACAGCACAGTAGAATCTAACCAATGCAATTACATACAAGGTCTTCATTTTATTAATACAAACAAATCCAATTTTAAAAATTCATTTAACCAAGACCTTCAAAAACGAGCTGTTCTGAAAGCGTTCCTGTGATGACGCCAAATGCTTTAACCAAGAATGTAAAACGGAACATAGAAACAGCTGAGCTCATTCTAAGGGCACCTGGATTTACTAGCTCTCTGGGGACTGGGAAACAAACTTCAACAGTGGGCAGGCATGAAAACTTCCACTGCAAGTATTTAATAACCTCTCCAATTTCTCCATTACGTAAGGAGTGTAAGCAGCATGCTCACCAGGTAACGTCCATTTTTTTGCAAGGTCACTGGAAAACTTTTCCATTAGATACCAAGAACCTATCGGCAGCTCGAGGATTCTAAAGCCATGTAAAATTATCACCCCAACACTTACATAAAATTACCTAATCTGTGAAATTTCTAGATTGCGGAGGCCAAAGAAATGCAAGTTTTAGGGTACACAGGACGCATCTGATGATACCTGCATTTAAGCCTATGAGTGCTCACAAAGCTGTAGACGCTGAGAACAAATGCCCCCCAACAGGTAGGTCTGTCTTTTCGGGATATTTAAGAAGATTCACAGAGAGTAAATTTGCCTTGGAAAAGCATGGAAAAGAAGCATTAAGGAAGAACGCAAGAAGAGGCAGAAGAGAACATGGGAGAGAACGGCAGATGGGGGTCCAGGTGGACACCGAATGGAGCGCTCACTGCAGACTGGGTTTCCGAACACTGTCCAGGTGAGGACACTGGCTGAGGGACGGTAAAGCCCGCCCTGGCACAATACGTTCCAATAGCCAGCCTGCTACACAGGAGATTTATGATGCCCCCGTTCCCATTCAGTCTCTCCCCTCCCTGGATACTGAAGAGGGGAGGCATTTATTTAATCTTTTCCACCCAGTCTCCGAGGCGACCAACTAGACCTGCTGTGAAGTGGCGCGACGTCTACACAGTCTGGCAAAGCAGCGGAGAGTGACCAGCTGACACCAGACTTTACTCCTACGAGGCAGATGAACAGGTACCCAAACTGAATATTCACTGTGACCTCAATCTTATTTTAAAAATCTTACTTAAAAAAAATATATATATATGCATAAATATGTAAGTCAGTATATATTTATGTTTTATATTTATACAAGAAAAGTGAGAACATAGCTATTCATTTATGTTCATACTGGCTTAAGAGAGCTAACAGTTAAACTTTCAGAAATTTTGCAGGCCAGTTGTTAAATATAGCCATTACATAAACCATTACATAAACTTATATAAATTATATAGACTTATAACTAAATAAATCATATAAAATAAATAGTCAAAAGTCATCATTTCCAAATCATTTTGGTACCTTTACTATTATCTATGCTCTTGAGACTCTTTAAGTCTATCCTGTCTTCAGGGTGGAATACAATATAATGACATATTACTGTAACTCTCTTTCTAATTCTCCATCAGTGCTGTTATGGTGGTAGCTTGCAATTGGCCATCATAGATGTATTTACACAAATACTGGTAAAAACAGAGCCTAATTTATCATTTTATTGATTGTCTAGACTTTAAAAAGTGATGGAGAAAATGTTAATCATGCAGATTCAACATGGAACCATGTTGTGTTTGTAGCTGTTACATGATGAACAGCACAAAAAATTGAGGAAACATTTTTCCAGTGTTTGAAAACTATTATCCAAATGAGTAAAGAAGTGCTCAATGTCATTGATAAAAAGAGTGGAAACTGTGACATATGTCTTATTAATATTAATAGAAATATCAACCAACATTCCTATTAGAATTACACTAAGGGAGCTGGTTGTGAAACATTTATCAGCACATCACCACATATGCCCAAAATGTTAACAACAGTTGGCTGAAAGGTACAAAAATATGATCTGTTATCTACCTATGCCTCTGTATTCTCCAAGTTTTATATAATAAACATTCATTTTATAACTTTAAGTTTTTTAAAAAAGATTTGCTATGGCAAAAAACAAAATGAAGTATTTGCTTCATTTAAATCATGATCTTTGAATAATTAAAATTACATTCAAACCATCAGATAATCTAATCACTCTCTGGAAAAGATTTACGTCAAGTCTTACATGCCATTATAGGGTAAAACCCCCAGAATTCTATTGTAGTATGAACAGCAGCATGCATACAACTTCAAAACAGCTTACAAAAAGAAATGATGTATTTATTTCACAAACCTATGTTGCTTAAACAAAAAATAAAAAATAAGGAGTTAATAATCAAATTAAATGAACATAAACTCTGAGAATTAAAAAACCATTGTCATTATTATTTCCTTAGTATCTTCTATGTTTGAGAGATTCTCCTAGGTACTGAGACAAGAGTAAAAAGAGGCCCTGGATTAAAAGAGTTTACAATTAGGTGGAGGAGGCAGAAAAGGCAACAGGTAAGCTTTTAGTTTGGTGGCGGGGGAGGGTTAGGCTGACAATTTTAATACGGATTAGGAAATGTGGAACCACCTAAGGATATCTAGAGTCTTTTAAAAATATCACAAACATAGAACTAATCATGGGTGTCAATTCCAATTAAATACACTGAAAGAGAAATTAAAGTATACCCAAGCTATAAAAAGTAATAAAATAGATTCTCATTGGCAAGACTGTACAGATATGAATAGTACTATTTACCTTCCTGCAGCAGCCAAAGTCAGAGTCAGTCCTCAAACTCCCAGCGAGTCCAGTGTCGGCGTTTTTAGAACTGGCTTGGCAGGACAGTCCAGTCCTAATTCAAACTTCTTGTGGCACTCAAGATCATCCTGCTCCCACTTTAACCAATGGCTATGTCACTTTATAAATGTCTATAAGATATGCTAATTGTTTCTTAGGTCATGGCCCTTCCTGTTGTAAGAATTTATAATAGAAATCAACTGAAATCAATGTATGGATGGATAGATAAAAGAACAGGAAGACAGATAGGCAGATGGATAGACTGACAGCCTTTTTTCTTAATAGCCTACTGTCAAAAAAGAAGATCTATTATCTAGTAACTCCCTCTACCTGTAGGTCTACCTGTCTAGGTAACAAATATCATTCCTGTTTTGATGGAGTGGCAAAGAGAAAGCTGTTCTGGACACCCAAAGCTGGAGGAATAAAGATACACATTTTGCTTCCAGACAAATACCCCGACTGCTGAAACTGAGGCTATAGCTGTTGCATGCTGAACTGAGCCCAGTCAGAAGGCACTTGAGGTTCTTTCTGGAATTTAAAGAAAAGGAGAACGAGAAGGAGGTGGAGATAAAAGAGCACAGAGAAATGTAACTGTTGGTGGTGGGGTCAGAATCAAAGACATGCTTGTAAGCTCCACTCCTGATGCCACTTCATCCCCACAAGCCACCTGTATCCTTACAACCCTGACATCAAGGATCTAAGAAGGACTGGGTGGAATTCTTTTAACAGGACAACCAACAACAGCAGTGACAGTTCCCCCAAAGTCAGCTGATGTGGAACTGTCCTCGGTAGTGGAGCAGCAGGACTACTGCGGGTGATTTTTAGCTGCCTACGAAGACCACAGCGTGTGAAGAAAACCAACCCGCAAATGCTGATTTGTAAAGCTTTTCTCTGCCTCATTTATTTACTTTTACAAGTAGCCTCAAAAAGAATACATTTCTTGAGGTACTCAGATTTCAAGTTGTTTCTAGTGCTCTTGAAAGTGTCTCCTCTCAGATTAAGAAACATTAACTGATCATCTGTTATGTACCAAGCCTGAGATACAAAGAGGAACAACTGCTTTTGGGTGAGGAGCCAGACTCATAAACTTACAATTATAAACTGTAATACAAGTTGATTTGTGCTCTAGGTACAAGTGTGCTGAAGTAATTAGGAAGCAGCCTTTGGTTTGTTCATTTTTTATCCCCATGATCAAAATATTTCAAACTTTAGGCCACATTTTAAATTAAAATTTTTTTTTTATTTTTAAAGATGAAACTCTTTCTTCTTCTTTCCTTTTTCAAAAAAGATTTTATTTATTTTTAGACAGAGGGGAAGGGAGGGAGAAAGAGAGGGAGAGAAACATCAATGTGTGGTTGCCTCTTGCACGCCCCCTACTGGGGACTTGGCCCACAACCCAGGCATGTGCCCTGACTGGGGAATCAAACCAGTGATCCTTTGGTTTGCAGGCCAATGCTCAATCCACTGAGCTACACCAGCTGGGGCTAGGCCACATTTTAAAATTTTAACATAACGACTCTACAGTCATGCATAGCTTAACCACAGGATACATCTGAAAAATGTGTCATTAGGTGACTTTGTCATTGTGCAAATATCATAGCACTTACACAAACCTAGGCTGTATAACTTACTACACACTTAGGCTATATGGTATGGCCTATTGCTCCTAGGCTACAAACTGTACGGCACGTTATTGTACTGAATACTATAGGTAATTGTAACACAATAGTATTTGTGTATCTAAACATAGAAAATATACAGTAAAAATATGGTAAAAAGATGAAAAATGATACACCTGGCCCTGGTTGGTGTGGCTCAGTGGGTTGGGTGCCGGCCTGTGAACCGAAGGGTTGCTGGTTCGATTCCCAGTCAGGGCATATGCCTGGGTTGTGGGCCAGGTCCCCGGCTGAGGATGTGTGAGAGGCAACTGGTTGATGTATCTCTCACTCATCGATGTTTCTCTCCCTTTCTCTCTCCCTCCCCTCCCATCTCTCTAAAAATTAATAAATAAAATATTTTAAACTTAAAAAAAAAAGGTACACCTGTACAGGGCATCATAAATGGAGCTTGCAGGAACAGAAGTCGCTCTGGGTGAGTCAGCAAGTGGGTGGGGAGTGAATGTGAAGGCCTAGGACTTCCCTGTACACTAACTACACTGCCATGCGCCTTAGAAACACACTAAGGCTACACTAAGTTTATAAAAAACTTTTTCTTCAATAATAAATTAACCTTAGCTTCCTGTAACATTTTTACTTTGTGAACTTGTTATTTAACTTTTTGACTCTTGTGTAATAGCACTTAGCTGAAAATGCAAACACACTGTAATGACATTAACAATGGTTATGACGTCAGTAGGCGACAAATTTTTCAGGTTCATTATAATCTTCTGGGACCACCATCACATACACAGTCCACTGTGTATGACCGAAACATCATGTGGCAAATGACCGTGCCTGCGTTCCCTTTTAACTCTAATATCTCATTAGCGATGTTTGTTTTGGACTGTGACTTCATGGGAGCCGCTGAGCCAGAACCACCCACCTAAGCTGCTCCCAAATTCCCGACACTCGGAAGCAGTGTAAGTGCTGGTCTCCAGTTAAGATGGTGGCGTAAGTAAACATGGTACTCGAATCCTCCCACAACCACATCAAAATTACAACTAAACTACCGAACAACCATCACTCAGAACTGCCTAAAGTCTAGCTGAACAGAAGTCCTACAGTAAGGATATAAAGAAGCAGCCAGGTCAAGACTGGTGAAGTAAACGTCTCGGAATAAAGGAGGGATCTTCCAGCCCCTGGAGCCTGCGGGTGCACACCCGGCCTCCTGCACAGGCTGAGCCCGGCCGCCTGGGCCGCTCCCTCTGCACTGTCCCCCAGCCCCAGTGCCAGGCTGCACCTGCGCCTCTGCAGGGGCCTGAGTGCTCTGGGGAAACAGTTTGAAAACCCAGGCCTTGGATTTCCTCTCTGCATGTAACTCCTGTGGGTTTTAGGTTTGCCTTCGTAAGATTTCAGGTGGGAATCAGAGCGTTTATTTTTTTCTTAGCAGCATGAAGTGACAAAGTCAGATGACTCACAGAATACATTTGCTTCTGTAAACTTCTAAGACCTGCTGACCAGTTCTGGATCCTTCCAGCTCACTGCAGCCCATAGCGCCCCCAGGCCCTCACTGGGTCTCTCAGTGGGGTGTCATCCTTCGGGAACACCCATGTCAGGCAGCATATGTGAGCATCAGCCCAAAATAAGAGTGGATAATAGGTCTTCTCACAAATCCCTGCCATCTCTGCAGGGCCTTCTCTCCCACACCTCCTCTCTTTAGGAAGGGTGGGGGAGCGTCTGCAAGGAAAGGGCTGGACCAGATCCCTGTCTCTGACCCTGCCTTGAACTTCTGGTTCTTGTTATTGTGCTAGTGCTGAGTTGGAACCCGTTAAATAAAGATGCAGCTTATCAAAGCCAAAAAACAAAACAAAAGAAACCTTTGTGTTCAAATTAGGACTTTCTAATAAGAGCAATGACCTTTCTCTCACTGAAATAATTCAGTCTTGATCATTTTATCTTATATTATTTGGTGACGCAGAATAAAAGCTGCTTACCATGTTAATATTGAAGTGCTACAACTTACTCTGTCATAGTACTTTTGTATGTATGTTTTGTGGGGGGAATCTTTTTCTTAAAGTTTAAAATTTTATAATAGTTTTAGATTGATGGCATAATTGTAAAGATAGTAAAGTGTTTCCATATAGCCCACACCCAGTTTCCCCTATTTTTCACATCTTACATTAATGTTACATTAGTCACAATTATGTATGTATGTTTTTAAACACTAATATGTGACCCTACTTTTCCATGTTACACTTGTGAGATGTTACAGAAAATACGAGAAAAGTACCTAAAGGCATTACTGTAACATTGAACTGAATGGTAGCATTGTTCCCCAGAGCAACAAAAATTGTCAAAACCCAAATTTTTTTCTTCAGGTAAAGTCACATTCAAACTGAGGAGTGAGGTTGAGTAGGCCCATTCACAGGGCTTACCACATAAAGACAGGTTGTTTGGGGTGATGTTGTACGAAGAAGAAGTACTAGTAAAAGGAAGAAAAATTCAGGAAACAGGAAGACTGCTAACCTTAAGAGAGTTTAAAGTAAATCAGGGTAGGGCAAAATTTCTGTAGATTTATTTTAGGGTTTCAACTACCTGGGTTTAGCACGCCTAGCAAAGTGCTTATCACACACAATAACTATTTGTTGAATATAAGAAAATTCCACTTGCAAATATATCACTGTACAGAAACTCCAATACATCTGTTTGATATCAAATATGCATTTATCAATGTTTCATAGAGATATTACTTAAGTTGTCATCCTTCCAACAACAGGCATACCATAAATTCAAGTTGTGGTTTTGCCTCAGTCTTAACCAGAACAAATTTATGGGAAATTTAAAGGCTATATTTTCAGCAATTACTATTTAAAGAAGCTAAAGAGTCTACTTTATTTAAATACTAAGATCAAGTTGTTTCTTTATGCAAGCAGAGGGCCAAAGAGAAGAGAGGAGAGGTGACCCACCCTTGCGCATAGAGCGTCTGCTTGCATTTAGTCTATCAATGAATTCCTGGAGACACAGGGCATTAGAGTCCAGGACCAAGAACCCTTCTGATACTTTTCAGACACAGAGGGCGAGCTGTGTGAGGGGACTGGGGTTCAGTTTTAGACCTGTCACTCTGTGAGCATAATCATATAACTTTTTTTGATGAATTTTTTTTTTTAGAATGCATAAGGATTTTATTTTACTTTAAAAAAAGGTTTTATTTATTTATTTTAAGGGAGATAGGAAGGGAGAAAGAGAGGGAGAGAAACATCACTGTGTGGTTGCCTCTCATGTGCCCCCAAACTGGGGACCTGGCCTGGCCACATGCTCTGACTGGGAATCAAACCCGTGACCCTTTGGTTCACAGGCCAGCACTCAATCCACTGAGCCACACCAGCCAGGGCCATAATCGTATAACTTAATGCCAGTTTCCTCATCTGTAATATAACAGTACTGGAAATGTTGGGATGATCTCTATTCTACCTACTACTCTAAATTTTTTAAATATGAAACTTAAAAAACTCCAAGATCCCAATTTAAATTCCATTTAAGAATCAATTACTTAATCCAACTGAAGTAAAGGGAGTTGGGACTTGATAACTAATCCACTCCAATAATATTAGTTAACCTAATTGAACACAGTTCCAATGCCTTACATCTTTGAACTCACTTAATCCACACATCCACCCTTAGAAAAACATACTATTATTATCCCAGTTTCACAGATGAGAAAAGAGTTTTTGTAATTTAAATGTCTAAGGTCTCACAGCTTCAAATAATGAAGCCAGGATTTGAACTTGGACAGTAAGTTTCCAAAGACTGAGGTCTTAGTTCCTGCCCCATAAAAAGTTCACCTGCAGCTGAATGTTGAGAGGAAAACACAAAAAAACACTTCAAAGTGACAATTGTGAATTAATTACCAAGGAACCTTGAGAATTTGCATTCTTCCACTGAACAGCCCATGGCTTGAAAGATTTGTTAGACAACATAATAGGTGCACTGAAAAAAAAAATATGGCCCAAAGGAAAGAACAGATCAAAGCTCCAAAAACAGAAGTAAGCAATGAAGAGAGAGCCAACCTATCAGATGCAGAGTTCAAAACACTGGTAATCTGGATGCTCACAGAATTGGTGGAGTATGGTCGCAGAAGGGAGGAAAAAGTGAAAGCTATGCAAAGTGAATAAAGAAAACTATACAGGGAATCAACAGTGAAGGAAAGGAAACTGGGACTCAAATCAATGATTTGGAGCAGAAAGAAGAAATAAACATTCAACCAGAACAGAATGAAGAAACAAGAATTCAAAAAAATGAGGAAAGGCTTAGGAACCTCTGGGACAACTTTAAATGTTCCAACATCCTAATCACAGGGGTACCAGAAGGAGAAGAGAAGAAAGGGCAAGACAGTGAAAACTTATTTGAAAAAATAATAGAGAACTTCCCCAATCTGGCAAAGGGAATAGGCTTTGCTGAAGTCCAGGAAGCTCAGAGAGTCCCAAAGAAGTTGGACCCAAGGAAGCACACACTAAGGCACATCATAATTACATTACTCAAGATTAAAGACAAGGAGTGAATCTTAAAAGCAGCAAGAGAACAAGAGACAGTTCCCTACAAAGGAGTTCCCATAAGACTATCAGCTGACTTCTCAAAAGAAACCTTACAGGCAGGAAGGGGCTGGAAAGAAGTATTCCACGTCATGAAAGCCAAGGACCTACATCCAAGATGACTCTATCTGGCAAAGCTATCATGGAGAATGGAAGGGCAAAGAAAGTGCTTCCCAGATAAAGTAAAATTAAAGGAGTTCATTACCACCAAGCCCTTATTTAATGAAATATTAAAGAGACGAATCTAAGAAAAAGAAGATGATCAAAACTATGAACAGTAAAATGACAACAAACTCACAACTATCAACAACTGAACATAAAAAAAACTCAAAATAAAAACAAACTAAGCAAACAACTAGAACAGGAACAGAATCACAGAAATGATGATAACGTGGAGGTTTATCAGTGGTGAGGGGGAGTGGGGAGAATGGGGGAAAAGGAATAGGGAATAAGAAGCATAAATAGTATGTATGAAATAGATGGGGGAGGTTAAGAAGAGTATAGGAAATGGAGAAGCCAAAGAACTTATATGTACAACCCATGGACATGAACTAAGTGGGGGACTGCTGGTAGGAGGAGTGGTGCAGGGCGGACGGGAATAAAGGGGGGAAAAATGGGACAACTGTAATAGCATAATCAATAAAATATATTTAAAAAATAAAACCTAAGTTAATCTACCAAAAATTTTTTAATTAAAAAAAAAAAGAATGATTTAAATCAGAGGCAATGGTGCAGGAAGGGGGAAGGTGTTTTAAAGAAAATTAGAAAATGATTTAAGACTTTGATCACTTTTGGGATTTATTCATCATATATAACATGTCGAGGGGTGTATGCAAATAAATGTTTGGAAAATTCATGAGTCTGGCTGTATTTTGTGTTGTTTTAGGAGATCCTACACAAAGAGGTGTTGTTGGTTTTTTTGGTTTTGTTTTTTGGATTTTTTTGTTTGTTTTGCTTTTTGTTGGTGGAAGAAGACAAAATAATAAAGGCTTCTATTTACTTACTAAGGCATAGATCTGATGTCAGCATTTATAAGACAAGCAATACATTTCTTTCTTCACATAATATATTATATGGCAGGGGTTTGGTTTGTACATAAATACTATAAGGTACTACTCTGCTTTGTTTTTTTCGGTATGTTCATGGTACCCTAACCTAGGTGTAAATAAATCTTGAAACAAGGCTATAGTCTGGGTTAGTACTACTAAAGCCAATATAAGTATGTTAAGTATATAATTTTCATATCTAAATTATAGTATCACTATGGTTATTTCTTCTAATTGCATTATAGTATCTTGTGAGAGTAAAAGCAACTGAAACCCCTTCAAACTCAAATTTTATAAAGAGGTTTTAATTATGAGCATACAAGGGTATCTGAGAATTCCCGCAAACAGGAAGTGCAGGTGAACATCATGCAGCGCTGGGAACAGCGGGGCTTCCTGTACACGCCCTCACTCTTCCTCACTTTCATTGGGACCACACTCCATCTGCTTCTCTCTTCAAACCTCCTGCTACGGAGGGACTCCCTCTGCTTGTTCACCAACTTACCCGGCCAGTGTTCATCAGTGTGTATGTCCCCCCAAAACCCAAATCTAAACAATCCTCAAGCTCCAGAAACCACGGCTCTCAGCTGGATCTTGAAACTTCAAGAGAAAGAACTTGATTATCACAGCATGTACGCCAGAAGTCTACCAGCTATGGCCAAATGGAGTAAGGCTGTGTAGAAGCCCAGTTCCAGGAGTCTATCCTTCAGCGGGGAGGCAGCTCTCAGAGAAGTGGGCAAGGGGTACTTCTGCATGAGGTCTGATTTAGTAGGACTGCAGACAAACCAAACACTGAAATGCAGGCCTAGAGAATCCACAAGAGGGTCATCAATAGGCACTGTTTCCAGAGCTACTGCTAAAAGCTTTGAAACCCAAGACCACAAGGAAGTTAATCCTAACAATGTTTATTGAGCTTTTTCCACTAACTATTTTACTTCTGGGTGACATATCTTTTCCTACTTTGAGTGAGGGAACAAAGACAGACTCCTATGGAGATTAGGGTTTATTATTCTCAAAGAAATACAATGAACTTCCCAAAAGGAAATTCTTCTGCTATGTAGAATCAGCTATGAAAAATCAGCACTAGTAAAGAGAGAGCCAAATCTGTATCTTTTCTGTAAGTATTCAAAGTTAGTATCTTGTCACTATGTCAGAAGCCTGTAGGACCAATCAACAGTCCCTGACAATCCTAGACTTTACCAGTCCACACAAGCCAGACTTGTGTAGCAGTGGGTTTATCTAAGCATGAAAGGGTAACGCAAATGTGTTAAGAGCAGGTACCACCAGGTGTGTTTATGCAGATGCCAGTTTCAGATACCAGTTTATGTGCCTCATAGAATCCTGCCCTGACCAGACACCCTGGCTCCAACAGACAGAACCTTTAGAATCATGAACAATGCAACAGAACAGTTATTTATGACAAAACTAACAGATAACAAACAGGTCTGTCAGAAAGAACTGGATTACAGACACTTAAAGAGCTTGAAAAGCAGAGGTAAGACTGAAATTCATTAGCAAGTGGGTTTAGTCTCTTTAAGTGAGGTCCAAAGCAACTAGGATGATCATTTTTATATGCCAACTTGGCTAGGCCACAGTCTGTAGTTACTGAATCAAACATGAATTTATGTAGTTAAAGCTCATAATCATTTGACTTTAAAATACGGGAGACAATCCGAGATAATCTGAGTGGGCCTCATTCAGCTGAATGTCCCTAAGAGCAAAGCTGACGCTTCTGTGACGAAGAAAAAAATCCTGCCTGTGGATGGCAGCTCAGTCCATGCATGTAAGCTCCAGCCTGCCCTTCCTGGTGATCTGCGCGATGGACTTTTGACTTGCCGAAGCAGGTTCCACAATCATGTAAGCCAATTAACCACAATACATCTCTTAATACACTTCTCCGACTGGTCCTGTTTCTCTGGTTGAACCCTAACTGATACAGCAACTAAATAATCATCATAACCCTCAGAGGTATTATTAGCCCCATTTATAGATGAGTAAACTGAGGTACGGGAAGATTAAGAAACTGCCCGAAGTACCCAGCTCCTAGGTGGGAAAGCTGGATTCTAATGCAGGCAGCCTGACGTTTAAGCCTGAGCACTTTACCTTCTATTGCACTTCCTTTCTGAATGATTTTACCAATGCGCGCAGAGCTTAAGCAGCTGAAAAAGTACTCTTCAAAATTCATTTTGGATTGCCCTAAAAAGTTCTCCAATCTTGGGCAGGACCCAGGAGCATTTTTGGTATTCACTTTGGGTCCCCTTAGAAGTTTCCCAAACCGGTGCACAGACAGTCCTGGTTTCAAATACAGGCACAAGGAGAGGCGCTGATGGCTAGGCCTCTGCCCCAGGTGATCTGACTCCTAAATGCCCTGGACACAGCCTCTGAAAGGCTCTGGGCAGGAGGGTTTCCAGGGGCTGTGGATTAGGACAAGTGTCGTTTGGGGGCCTGAACTAAAAATTACAGAAATGGCCATGGTTAACAAATCTGAGCATTCTAATGTAAAAATATGAGTTAAGTTCAAAGAAATAAAGTTCTTATTGGTTATTTTCTTCTGGTTCATCCATAAGCAACATGGAGTATGGGAAGATCTTTAAATAAAGTTACAGTGCTGAGAATGAAATCTTTCACTGAGGCAATTTGGTAGTACAAATAAAAAGTCTGAAAAAATTTTTTGATCCATTAACTTTGATCTATTAATTCCACTACTAGAAATTTATCATAAGGGGGTAATCAGTGATGGTTCATTAAAATTCAGGTTTAAGAATTTTACCGCAGCATTGTTTATAATAGGAAAAAACTGGAAGTAACCTAAATGTCTGACAATAGCTAAATAAAGTTTGGTATACCACCTTGATGGAATACCATTAAAAATCATAGCTTAGGAAAATGTTTACAAACTCTCGTTTTGTGAAAAAAGGAGGTAATATACAATACCATGTGCAGTATGATCCCAATTATATTTTGAGAAAATACACCATGTGTGCGCAGAAGAAAAGCTGAACCACCAATATACCAATGGTAGATATTATTCAGTGGCTGGACCATAAGTGATTTTAATTTCGTCTTTTATAAAAAAAATAAATTTTCTATAATAAAAATGTATTACTTTATAGTAAAAAATTTAATCATAATTTATAAGGCTACTGAAATGGGAAAAGGTTTACAATATAAAGTTAAATGGAAACAATTTAAAAATAGTATATTCATGAGTCTCTGTGTTAAAATTATAGTATCATATGAAAAAAGCCAGAAATACATCAAAATATAACAGTAATTAACTATGAAGTAAAATTACAGATGATTTTTTTCTTTTATATACTTACTTTTTCCAAATTTTCTATAATGAAAATTGTTTTCAAATTTTCTATCTATATTCTGCTTTATAATCAGAACAAGTGAATACAATTTCACTTAAAACAAAAAAGAGCAATGGTGTTAAAAACAGTAATTTATCATATGATAAATTCTGAACAGTGTAGTTCAGCTTCTTAGGACTTCTACTTGGAGCTTCTCTTTAAAATCTGTAACCAAAGGAGAAACTACGGGGGCAACAGATGGTGCAAAAGTTTAGGTCCTATTTGTCCTCCCCTGATGGCACCCCCAGACTGCCTAGACAATGCAGTGTACTGGGAACAGTATTATCTCCAGGAAACAGGTATGCAGTTGAGGGGATGTTTGCACAGGGTGAGGCAAAATAGGTTTGTAGCTGTTCATAAGGAAAAAAATACAATCATTGATAAATAATAATACATGAATAAGCTCTGTTTTGTGTACTCACAACTGTAAATCTCCTTTTGCCCCACCCTGTACTCTAGACATAATATTACTCCAAAGCAATCATAGAAGTGATACTTTCCTTCTATTCCTTCATTTTCTTAATTACCAAGTACTGATTCTCAATCCTCCATTCCAGAAAGAGGGAGTCACACGCAAGTCCTTCTTTGGCCCGCCTGCCTTAGTTTTGCTGCATTTAAAAGTGTCGCACAGGGCGGGCGGGTTTGTCTCTGGAAAACTGCTCTACAGCTGGAGCATGATTGGAAGTGGCAAAACCTTGTCACTAGGACAGAGCTGAATGCTCTGACTTGAACAGCAATTTTCGGCCTTTTTCATCTCATGGCACATATAAACTAGTAACCAAAATTCTGCAGTACGCCAAAAAATTTATTTTTCGCTGAGCTGACAAAATACAAAAAGGTATGATTTGACTCATTAACACCTGATGGCTGTTGTCATCTTTTTTTTTTTTTTTTGGAGAATCTAAGGGATTGTTGTCACTTTGTAATTTGACAATCTAAGAAAAAAGGAGTCAGTGCCCCTGACTAAATAGCTATTGTATGTTTTAAAAATTCTTGCAGCGCACTGGTTGAAAATTGCTGATCTAGATGAGCACCTAATTAAAAAGGAAGCCCCAACGCGGAAATTGTACTTTTGGGACCAGGCCTAATTTCTGGTTTTGAGAAGGGTTTTATGTATAAGGATAAGACTAGAAAACTATTTTTTAATCCTCTCCCTAGGATATGTTTATTGATGTGTGTGTGTGTGTGTGTGTGTGTGTGTGAGAGAGAGAGAGAGAGAGAGAGAGAGAGAGAGAGAGAGAGAGAGAGAGAGAAAGGTAAACATCGATGTGAGAAACACTGATGAGTTGCCTCCTGTACGTACACTAAGAGGGGATCCAACCATAACCTAGGTATGTGCCCTGACCGGAAACCAAACCCACAGCCTTTTGCTGTATGGGACGACCCAGCCGGGGCAGAATAAAACTAAATTTTGATCAACAGCAGTTTACTGTTAATAAGACAGGAGGTGACCAGGCTACTGAATGACTGTTTAGCAATTCTGTCCCTACTAAGATTCTTCCAGGAATCACTTAGTACACTTCTATGGTTCCTAGTCCCAATCAATACACTTGAAAAATGTGATGTATGCTATGCCAGTAAGAGAAAATGTTTTAAAAATTTAAGTCCAGTTGTACAAGGATATTTATTAGGTGGGGTAAGGCCATAGCCTAGAGACAGACTGAGATCCACAGATGTATACTAAGTGTACTCAACTAAAGGCTATTTAATATAGATTTTGTAGGACTGTATAAATAACTGCTTCTAAATTATACTGAAGAAAAGTAAGAAACTAATATAAAATATAACTAACCCAAGGGAAAGAGAGGAAAGAATTAGAATGAAAAAATTTAAGGGCCAGGAGCTCTGTGTGTTCCCTAGGCTGCCGGGGAAGAGTTGGCTACACATGCCGGTCTGACAAAAAGTAATAAAGCAGGAGCAGCTGCTACTCCAAAGTTAACTCCTGCTGACAGTTTAATTTGAAACAACTTCTGAAAAGCCTCCACACTAATACTAAGTGCTACACTAAGCTGAGGGTGGTAGGCCAGCTGATAAAACTTTTCAATTATCCAACCGATACACCGTGTAAATGCTTCATTTTCATTCCCATCACACTAGGGGGAAATGCTAAAGTGACATTTCTTAAAACTACAATAAAACAACATAATATATATAGTCTCTGTAGAATGACATAAAATGTTAACAATGCTTTTGCACCTCCCATTGCAAAAGGACCCCCCCCACAAAACCTTCATACACTTTAATTTTTCACCTTGTTTATAGCATTACAGATGCTACAGCAAAAGTAATGTTTCTCTTATAGCTTAGAAAACATAAATGTCAGAAAGTAATTACACACAAGCTATAGTTTATAGAGGTACAGGAATCAAAACATATGGGCAGGGAAATGCTGCAGAATTACAGTAGTTACACTAAGCCCAGCAGAGCATGACATTCTCGCAGACATATTTAGAAAGAAGAAAAGCAAAAACAAGTTAAATCTTTTGCTTTTAGCTAATCTATTTAAACTACAATGTGATGATGATAGTGTCAAAATAAAATCCTCAACACCTTTATAAAATCAACATCAGGGTACCACTTTAGGGTACCAAGACCCCTTCAAATTTTAATGGTAAAGTGAGTTTTAGCATCATCAACTACTCATTCTTAGTGAACTGCACTATGTGCTGCAGATACGTTCTGCCTGTTGAGTTTCAGCACCTCCCTGTGTGGGGTGACATGTCAGGCCATATTTTGGGAGTGTGTGGGTGAGAGACAGGCCCTACTAACCTGAAGCAGCACCAAACCACCATGAAGCTATCTCAGGTTTGGAAATAGAAATGTAGGGCAGGAAAAAAAAAAAAGAAGAAGACGACGGGGGAAGCTAAGAATAGTATAGGAAACTGAGAAGCCAAAGAACTGATTTGTGCAACCCATAAACATGAACTAAGAGGTGTGGGGATGATGGGATGGGGTACAGGGCGGAGGAGATAAAGGGGGGAAAATGGGACAATTGTAACAGCATAATCAATAAAATATACCCCCAAAAATTTAAACTTAAAATAATTGTGAATGAGAACAGGTGTTGAATAGAAACTTGAGAAAAAAACCAATTTTGGAAGAAGAAATCGATGTTTTCTTCCCCATGTATAAACAGAAATAAACATGAAGATGTTTATTGCAGCATCATTTCTGTTATGAACTGGAAACAGCCCAAATGCTGCCTATAAAGGACTGTTAAATAAATAATAATATAAAATTCTATGTAGCAGTTTAGAAAGTAATGAAGTAGAAAGTAACATGGTAAAACTTTCTTAAATATAAGTGAAAAGGGCGAGTTGGTATAAATATACATGAATATATACACAAACATATATATACCTACATGCTACACACACATATATATACCCATTTATTCTATAATATATACTATATATGTGCATAGAAAACAGGCTAGGATAGGCATTGAACCACCAGATTCTTAATAACAGTTGCCTATGGAATAAAAGCAGATACCACATATTTCTATACTACTAAAAAATGTTTTCATGTGTTACTTGTATAACCCACGTGACAAAATGGGATAAACATCCACAGAGCAATAAAAGGTACTTTGAGTAAAGGGAACTATAGGAGTAGGACTATGAGTGGAGGTGAAATGGAAAGTATTTAATCGTGTCTTTTTCTAAACATTCTTGATTATTTCCCGTTTTATTTTCCTCTTTCAGAAACAAAGAAAATTTCGCTCAATTTTTATGCCCATGTCCTATAAAAACATCTTTATTGGTACCATAGGATTCAAGGTGTTCTTGAAGGCCTTTGTAATTAATTATGAAATTTTTCAGGATTTTTAAAAAAGTATAGATGATTTTACAAAGCCCATTACTTAGCTTAAGAAACAGAGCAGAATAGATACAGTTGAAGCTCCCTGTGGACCCTTTGCCGACCAATTCTTTTGATAATCAATATCCTAAATTTACTATTTATCACTTCCATACATCTTTTTATACTTTTATAAAAAAATAATATTTATAAATACATATACATAGTATATATGTAACCACAAAATATGCAATAAACAACATATTGTTTGTTTAACCTATGATAACGAGTCAGTGGTTTTCTGTGTGGTTTTTATTTTTTTTTTTGGTATCTGAAGTTTGCAAGCTTTTACGGTCAGACAGTAAAAATGTTCAGCTTTGAGGGCCATATGGTTTCTGTTGTAGACAGTCAACTCTGCTGCTGTGATGTGAAAGCAGACAGACAACACGCAAACAAATGGGCAGGGCTGAGCTCCTACCAAACTTTATTTACACAAACAGGTGGCAGGCCAGACTTGGCCCACTGGCTGACCTCTGTACTATATATTGTACCTATCCTTTTGCAACTTGCTTTTTATCATCCACAGTTATATTTCTGGGATTGATCTATGTTTTCATGTATATCTGTAGTTCCCTTAATTCAAACAGTGCTATTCTCAACATTCCAATACAGGATTCCTTTGGCACGTGTGGAAGAATTTCTCTAGGTATATACATACCTCCTGGGTTGTACTGTATGGGCATTTTCAGCTTTACCAGATATTGGTCAATTGCTCTCTAAATATGATATAACAAATTATTGTCATACAGACTTGTCAATCATTGAGATTTCTGTGCCAACTTGATGGAAGTGAAATGTTATTTCATTATTACGTTACTACATGTCTTCTGAATAACAGCAAGGTACAGAATGTTTTCAAATATTAGTTGGCTTCATCTTTTGGGTTCCCTATCCCTGTTTTACTAAGTTACTTGTCTTTTTCTTCCTGATGTACATTTTTTTAATGTTGGACAGTAATTTCTGTCACTTACGTGCACTGTACACTCCTAACTTGTCTTTTCTCATGCTTTTGAAGTCTTCATGTACATAAATTTTATACATTTTTTCACATGGTCAAATCTTTTTCTTTTTGGGTTGTACTTGTTGAGGCTTAAGAACTCTTTTCTGACTGCAGTCCTAAAGACAGTCTCAAATATTTCTTCAAAATGCTTCGGCTTTAGCCCTGTTTGGCTCAGTTGGTTGGAGCATCATCCCGTAACCAAAAGGTTGTGGGTTCAGTTGCTGGTCAGGGCACATGCCTGGGTTGCAGGTTCACTCCCTGACTGGGGCACCTACAGGAGGCAACCAGTCAGTGTCTCTCTCTTACCCTTCCTTTCTTCCTTCCTCTCTCTCTGAAAGCAATGAAAAAATGTCCTCTGCTGAGGATAAAAAAAAAAAGTTTCAGTTTTACTTCTGTGCTTTTTATGTCTTTAGAGTCTACCTCACATGATGAAATAAAACAAACTGCACCTGAATTTTTATAAATATGGGTAATCAATTTTTTCTGCACCATTTGTTGAGATGTTCACTTCCCCCACTGATCTGTAATGCTGCCTTTACATCGTACACAACACAGAATTCTGTATCTATCTTTGCCTGTTATGAACTCTATCTTGTTCCATTGACTTGCTTCTCTCTTTGCTGACAAAACACTGCCTTAATTACTTGCAAGAGTCTGCCTCCCTCTCTTGATCTTCAGAAATGATTGGCTATTCATGCTCTTCCTTATGAATTTCAGAACCACTGTACTGAGTTCAAAAATTTATTTTGTGATGCCCTGGCCAGGTTGGTTCTGCCGTTGGACCATCATCCTGAGCATGAAAAAGGTAGCGGGTCCAATCACCGGTCAGAGCACATACCTAAGTTATGGGTTCAATACCCAGTCAGGGCATGTTCGGGAGGCAACTGATCCATGCTTCTCTCTCACATTAATATTTCTGTCTCTCTCCCTTCCTCTCTCTCTAAATCAAGGAACATGTCCTTGGGTGAGGATTTAAAAATTTTTCTGTTTTGTGATTTTTCCTGAAAGTTCATTGAATTTTATAAATAATTTTCAAAGAGGATTATAATGGGTAGTTTCAAGAAGGCTTTAGAAAGACTAAGGTTCAAATGACAATTTTTGAGAAGTAGATTTAGAATTCTCTCTTTGCTGCCTTCGTTTGTTGCTTCTATAAATTATTTCCTTTCAAAAGGTAAAACATTTAAGACAAAGTAACAGGTTGTGCAGCCTGTAGAAGTCACTGAGATCTTATATTATTCAGAGCTAGTAGGCTGGTTAAAAAAAAACTTTCTAATGTTCCATTAGTGGCACCAGTTGCCACAGGGCTTAACTTTCTCTATTATCTTTTGCTCTTATTTCCCTCTTGATTAGTTTATCAAATTGCCATTACACAGTGCATTTATCTAATACTAATAGTTTGCCAGAAGTTATAAATTCAAACAAAAAATTTTAAATCCTGTATAGAAAATCTCTCACTTGGAGCTTTACAATGTACTTTAGTGTAGCAAAGGCTCTTAGTGGAATCACAGCAAAGAAATACCTCTTATTTAGTTTTAATTTACCATTTCACAAACTTTTTTGTGAGTGAATATTTATTCCTTGCATACTGATTAATTTCTTACAAAAGAATTAATGTTCCATGGGACATCAATTTGGGAAATGGTGTATTTAAACGGATAAGAAAAAGGCAAGGATTTAGACATTTCTAACTTCCACACTGGTCAACTGGCAATAAGAAAAAATTAAAATACCAGTATCAGATCAAAAAGCACCCAGCAAGACATAAAAATGCTTAAGCATTGTTTTTTAGCTCGGGGTCTTAGCACTGGCCTATACCTGATAAAACTTTTCCTTTAACTTGGTAAGAGTTATGCTTTCCTTCTTATTTCAACACCAAAAGGAAAGAACAGGCAGACGTCCCAGAATATTGATCTCTCCCTTTGGTCTTTTAAAAAAGACAAGCAAAAAAATGCATTTCTTTTATCTTTGCTGGGCTTTGAGCCCATCATTTTTGCTGCCGAGTCGCCTGAAGAGAACCAACAAACATACCAAAATTAAATGACTTTTTGTTTATATTTTCTTGTTTCTGCTCTGTTTATGTGGCAGGTATTAATCTGCTTGATGCACTGCTGTCCTGGTAGGGTAGTCCTGATCGGCTGAGGATGGCAGGGGAAGAACAGATCACTGCCAATCTCTCGACAAGACACCCAGACAGGAAACAATGCCTTCCCTGGAAAAACATTTCTTCTCTCTTCTTACAGGGCATTCCTGCTTGTTGCTCCAACAAACATTCCATAATAGTCATGGGCAAGCTTTTGAGAGTCAGGTTCTTCCCAGTTTGCAAGGGGGAAATGTTGACATTTCCCTCTCCCTCTTTTCAAACTACCTTTAGCGTTTATTTAACAAGCATTTATTTATTAGGGGCATATTACAGACTGGACACTACCCTAAGCAAGGGTTACTAAGACCAGTAGCACAGGCCTTATGAACCGAACAGTATAAATTAGAGATTAAAGAATAAAGTATTTTCTGAGTACCAACACTTTGCCTGAAGTAGAACTAGGGAGACTTGGATGCTGACTTAAGAGTAAACGAGCAGGCTATCAGAGATTGGGAGTGTAAATCCAAAAAGATGGGTGCTCCCTGCTCCATGAAGCGGGAGGCTTTTCTTGTTTGCTCTCGTGTCCTGAGCCTGGTGTAGGGTCTCTCAACAATTTGCTGGGTGTTGAATGTGCGAAGGACGGCAGCCACGTGTGAATCTCTTCTATTTTGTCCCCAGCATCAGCTTGTCTAGCTTTTCCTTGACAAGTGTTCCCTCATAGAGTGGTCCATTCTGGTTTTGACCAGCTGTGTCACGAAAGCCTGCCTCGTGTTGTGCAGAAACCCACCCCCCAGTGTTCCACTCACAGATTCACACTCTGCCTCTGGGCCTCCACAGGGTGCACAGTCCCCCCACCCCCTACTGCTACTTTTTATTTTGAAAATTTCAAGTCTACAGAAGAACTGAAGGAACAGTGCAATTAACACACATATACTTTTCATCTAATCACCAATTAGTAACATTTTCCCATATTTGCTCCATTTTATCTTTTTTTTTTTTTTTAATGAGTCACTTGAGAGTACGTTGCAAATGTAAGACTACATCACATGTAATACTTTAGTATATGTCTCCTAAGACTAAGGACATTCTCCCACATAGCTGCATTCCTATTATACATATAAAAAAAGCAATATTAATGAACTATTACCTAAAATGAAATTTGCATTAAAAGTTTCTTAATGATCTCTAAAGTGTTTTGTTTAAAATCTGAATTTTAAAATTCCAGATTAAAAAGAAATTCAGTCTCTTTTAATCTAGAATATCTTTCTAGCCTTTTTGTATATTTCATAACTTTTTTGCGGGGGTGGGGGAGGCTAGGACTGCAGCTACCTAAGTACTACCTACATGTACTGCTAATGCATCATTTGGAGGCACATACTGTCAGGTTGTTTCACTAATGACGATATATAAGTTGACCACTTGATTTAGAATGTGATCACCAGCTCTCTTTATTGAAAAAGTACATTTCCTCCTTTGTCATTAAAATCTTGAAGGCAGTGTGAATATCTATTCCTCCAACAACTTTTTGCCCGTTTTAGGAGTCACTGTGATCCTTGTCTAAATCAACTATTACACTGAAAATTACAAAATTATGATTTTCCAATTCTATTGCTTCTATGCGGATTTTGAAAAAGTCAATGTGTTGGAATCCATTGTCATCTAAAAATTATCGATACTCAAATTACCCCAGATTTGGCCAGCGGGAGCCTCCTGAAGCCTTTCTAACATGACTCCATTTGCTGCGCATTTCCCATCTTTTTGTCACATCAGGAGTCCAGGCTCTCCTATACTTTCCCTTTCCCCATACCTGGAATCGGTCATTCCTCCAAAGATCCCTGTTTATTCTTAGTGGGGAATAGCATTTATGAGGAATAATGTTGCTAGTTTCTTCTACCTGCCAGCCCTCCAAATGTTTGAAGCCAGTTATTTCTATCCCACACACCGCCCCAAATTCTTACTCCTAGGTTAATTCACCTACTGCCTTACACAGTCTTCCTGTGACTTGGCTCTGACTTTGACCTTATTCTTCTTTTCCGTATGACCTATCCCAGCTCAGCTGCTGTTTCCTGTTCCAATGGCTCCCAACCTGGCTATACATCAGTCACTAGGGGGCTTCTTTCACACACAGATTCCCAGGACCTCCTCTCTCCATGCTTACTGAACGAGAATCTCTGGAAGCATGGGACTCTTTTTTTTGGTTTTTTATTGTTTAAGCTCCCCAAGGGACATCAACCGCTGCACACTTGATTTTCAAGGCCCTGTGGACACAGAATTGGAGACAACATCAAAAGTATGGTCTAGAGCTATTACATTGTTTTATACTGGACACTAAAATTCTTTCAATGTAATTGAAGGGATGCTGACATTTGGGGGGAAGTGGAGGCAATGAAATGAAAATTCTGACTCATGATGAATTTGTGAAGAATTAAATCCTCAAGATTTTTTCAAACATTGTTAAGTCACATCTCCCACGTCTCACATTCAGTTGGTCTTTCGGAGCTAAGTGTAAGGATTTACGTTTGTCTCACTAAAACTCGCACTGCTTGAGTAAGGCGAACCTTCAGTATGTCAATGGTCTTATGGATCGTGATTGTATCATCTTAAGTGTTTCCAACTTCACGTCACTCACAGTTAAGTGTGCTGTGGAGATTCTCTTATATCGCCTTTTTTCCTTTTTTTTTTTTTAAGAATTAAAAATATCAATCTCACAAATTTTCCTGATTGTAGTGGTGGTCACATAATAGTATGTTTCTTAAAACTCATAGAATAATACATCAAAAAGAGTGTTTTAATGTATGTGAATTATATCTGAAAAATATCAGTCTTATATTTCAAATACTCAACTGTATTTTCCTCCCAGATTAGATCTCACTGACATTTTTGATTGACAATTTTCTGCAAAATATATTGCTTTTCTAACTAATGGCATTTTCACAGCTTTTGTATTTTTATTCGAGACCAACACATTCTAGGGTTTGATACCTTGCAAAAGCATCAGGCCTTGGTTTGCCAAGCTAGTCAACCCAGCGAATGCATTATTACCATTTTATCAGTTCCCATAGCACAAAATGCAAAAAAAAAAATTTTTTTTAAAAGATGGAAGATAATACTAGAAAAATTACAATCCTTCACAGAACCGGATCAAAAAATTGAATTCTTGCCTAGAAGTGGAAGTTAAACAATTTTCTACCTATAAGTTTGACAAGGATTTTTAAAAGTCCTCTTCAGTACTGAAGATCTTGTGAAACACTCTCACAAGAGTGGATAAGAAGTTTCAGTAATATAACTTTCCTGGTCATTTGAAACTAACAGGAACTTAAAGAATTCCACTGGAATACATATATACTAATAAAAAACATACAGAAGAAACTACACCAAAATTTTAGCACTAGCCAGCCATCTCTAGCTGATGAAAGACAGACTGTTGTGTTTTTTCAATGTTTTAATTTTTTTTAATATTTTAAAAACTTCTACAATGATCCGTGTTAGTTTATAATTAGGAAAAAAGCAATACACACTTAGAAAACACCAATTAAAGAAAAGGAAGAAAAAATAAACCACAAAACGAAAGAAATAGAATAAAGTAATTTTGTAAGGATTTACTTATCACTGATAGTAATTCTCAAAATGTCTTCTGAGTAGTCAATAACTTTATAAAAGTTTTTGTTCAGAGAATAAACAATATTTGAATCCCATAGAAGATTCAAATATATAGTAACTCTAAGAGATATTCACATTGCCTCCAAACAATATTTTTCAAATGAGAAGCTTTATGAGAATTACTAAATACCTGATGAGAATTAAGTTCGTACCTTGAAGAGCGATGCTCTGGCGGTTTATTGCGTTCGTTGCGATCTGTAAAGAAAGAAGACAGTTACATGTCAAAAATGTTCTTCAGGAGCCCTGGAAACATCCTCAGTTACGAGCTTCCACACCATTAGACTTCAAAAGAACCGCTCAAAGGTAGCTGCGTCTTTTCCTGTACAAGGCTCTTCATCAGAGTTGAGAGGGTTTGCCTGACAGAGGAGGTAGAGAGGAATCAGAGAAAGACAGGCATAAGCAGTTTTCATGGCTGGTTAAAATCATCTGCTTGGAAAATATATCCTTACATGTATTATTTCATTTCAAAGATCTTTGCTGTTTTAAACACTTTGCTAAAACAAAAACAAATTTAGCTAAGGAAAGAAAGTAAGGAAATTGAAAAGCCACAAATTACTCAGCTCCAAAAAAATTATTCCATGAATCATGGTTGGCAAAAACTTCTAACAGGATGGGGAAGGGGAAAAAATGAGCAGTCAGCTACAGCAACATCTGCAAATACACTAAGACCAGTACAACCTCATCCTTAACTCTCTATCACCCAGCGCACTTCAGAAGTTGGATTTCACTGTTTCAAAGATAATTAGGTCTAATGTGCAATAGGGCAGTGGTTTTTCCCGGGGGGATTTCACAACCCCTCCCAGAGAACATCTGGCATGTCAGAAGACATTCTTTTATTGTTACAACTGGGGAGGAAGGAGCTCCTGGCATCTAGTGGGTCAGACCAGGGATGCTGCTAAACTTCCTACAACACACCCTACAACAAAGAATCATCTTGTCAAAATGTCAACTGTGCTAAGGTTGAGAAACCCTCCTATAGGGTAAGAGACAAGAGCTGACTGATTCAAATTTTCAAAAAGTATCTCTTTGGATTGCTGTGAAATGCCTTTAATCAACTTGAAGACTATTATATACAAGAGAGAGAATCACAAAACACCCAGGCTGTCTTTTTGAACCCTGAATAACTTTTTTTTTCTTTTCAATACATGCTTCAAAATAAGTAAGATGAAGTAAAAAGTTCTTACGGTTATGGAAAAACTAATAGGAGAAAGCAATGTGTAAACCACAATAAAATCCTATGCAACAGCTTTTTAAAAAAATATTGTTTTCTAAAGTATCTTCTGAATTATTACTAACGTAATAAAATGTAATCCCAAAACAAAGATTAGACAGGCATTCTTTTTTCCCCTTAATTTTACTGCTGGTGGAGTAGCATAAAGATAATGAAAATGTACTGTAAAACTTCCGGAGAGAATTATAGAAGAAAAGGAATCAGATTTACATAGTTAAATGTATATATCAATTCTTTCTGAATGGGTTCATAATGATAAAGAAATGCTTTTTAAACCAAAGAGTTAGTGCATAGGAAGACACTGATTTATGCAAGACTAACAAGGAGGAGGATTCACAATAAAACATGTTTGTTTAGATATAATGTTTTCCAAAATGCACTCTGTTAATATGCTTCTGGTTCCAATTTCTCTACACAGTGACTTAGTGTTACTGCCACTTTTAAAACTTTTGTTTTAATTTAACTTGGTTTTACCCTGACCTTAAATAAAAATATCATGGTTTTTCATTTGTTAAGTACCAAAAATTTAGTCATAGCAATACAGCACACATTTTAATGGTATTTTCAATCATTCCTCTTCAGCTTTTAGCCTGCTAGTTTTGCTAACAAAAGTAAAGAATAAGGTCTCAAAGTAAAGCTAGAAACTGGGTGCAGATCAGCTGTCCTCTGAAAACAAAGCAACAACTCTTACCTGTGGCTAAAGATGAGCTCAAAGTCTGCCCGTAATACCATTTGCTGTGGCTGTGATCCAAGTTTCGTACAGTTTATTTAGGCATGCAATCCCAAACTCCCCCACAAATCTTTCTAGTGGTACAACACTCAGGGAGGAGGAGAGAAACAGAGTCACAGTGAGTGTAAATAAGAGTCGGCATCTGAGGGCTTCCCTCCAGGGCCTGTTCCGATTGGCAGATGTGCTATGACCAGTCTGCACAGCTGGAATGCGGCCACTCAGGAAGTGGACGGCTCAGAGCTCTCCTCAATTCTTGGTTAAAACAGGAAAATTTATAGTTGTTTTTATACCTTCTGTTCTAAGAAAATACAAATGCTCCTCCAAAGTACTTATTGAGCTAGTAATTGAAATCCAAGAAAAGAAGCTGATAATCTGTTGAAGGACATTTTAAACATTTCCTCCCAAATTCACTCAGTGTTATGTTACACTCCTATGTAAATATACATACACACTGTTTGTAACATAGTACTCCTAAATCTCATATATTTGATAATTTGAAGGTATGAGTAAACTATCCATTATTCACAATATTCTCCATCTCCTCCTACCTCTTGACAACAGAAAACAAATTAATATACAGGTTCTTTGTGTGATCTTTTTCCTCAAAGTATACAAATAATTGGACTTCAAATTTTGCCATAAACCATCTTTTAACTTGAATATATATATAAATATGTAGTGTGTATGTTGTCTACACATATTTTTATATTCTAATTTTAAGCAAAGTAATTTTCACAACAGCCAAGAATATTGTGCAATTGTCAAGAAATACATTAGCAGTAACACTGAATTTCTGGCAAAATAATATGTGGTTATAATTTTGGTCCAAAAGCCAAGGCTGAACAAAACAAAGCACTGAGGGAAGATTCAAGATCTGGATCATGCCAACAGTAATAAAACACTTGGATAAAATCCCCTTAAGAAAAATGAGAACTGATCTGTAGCAAACAATGAAATTTCATCTTGCAGTACACAGTGCTATAAGTGTATGGATTTTATTTATTTCAAATCGAATACTTTTAGGCACACCCCCTGATTTTTTTAGTTTCTAATTTTCAAATAATTACAAGAGAATATACTTGCAAAACTTTCCTGAACTTTTACATACTTAGAAGTCATATAAATAACTTCCTAGCCCAACTCACCATTTCTACAAAAATTAAAAAAAAAAAATGCTCTAATTCTAAAATTTAGTTGCCAAATGCTGCACACTTACTGGGGATAATGCACCAACTCTAGGGGCCCACCAAACCGAGCACAATGATTTAGGGCAAAGATCAGCAGGACACACGCAATGTGAAGGTCAGCATGGCTGAAGGGCTATGTAAATGTCTGTTGGTTTTTCAGCTGTATGTCACTCACACACACTCATACGGCATGAGGGCACTTGCATTTCCTGTCCCTACTCATCCATGTCTCCTGGTTAATAAAGCTAATTGAGGAAATGAAAGAATATCCTGTAGGCAGAATAAAGGCAGAAAATAAAGCAAAACTGGTACAAAGGGTATCGGTGACAGCTGCACGTGGGTGAATGTTGTGAGGAGAGGGCAAGAGGCAATAGGGGAACCCACACAATAAGGGGACTGAGAAGCAGGAGAGCGGTAGGAACTACACTGAGTCAGTGGCTTTGTGTGAGAACTCCACTCCAGACTACCCAAATTTCCCTGCCACGATGACTTCTGGTTCTAAGTATTCTGGACATACATGATTCTAATTTATGTAGTTAGGCAGGATACCATTTAATACAAACATGGGCCCCTGTTCTTTTTGGGAATGGCCAGGCAGATTCTACTGATGGGTCACCAATCAGGGTAACTCTGAATCTAACAATATGAAAAACACTAGGAAATGACAAAAATGCAAATATCATCTTTTGCTTCGACTAAAACTAGGAAGAATGGCCAACATAGAATTTATGAGAATCTACTGTAAGACATGTAGGCTTTAAGGATTTGGTTTTGATCACTTAACTGAAGAGAAAATCAAACTCCACTGGGTAGGAACTTACATGGCTAATTCAAGTCGGCAGTGAACGGTCCTCAATCGTTCTTTGAAATTAGTGGGCAGACTCAGTCTATGTGAATGAATATACCCAGGTACACTTGGGGTAGAATATGAAGTGGTATAAAGGAATCTGTGTTGTACCTCATACTGGAGAACTAAAATCTTTCTGCAGAATGAGTATTGTCTATGAAGGGACTCTGTATCGCTCTCTCAAGCATTACTGTCAAATTCCGGCTTGGGTGTAAATATAGTGTTATTTTTAAAGAATGGATCAATCCTACGTAAATGTATTGCATCATACAGTATTAACTAAAGGACCACACATTTTGAAAAAGAATTCTTTGCAGCAACAATATTATTACCTCTTTACTTATGATAAACAGAATAAATAAAACAATGAATCTATCCATTCATTAGAAGACAAAAGATATTCAGGTTTCCCAATTCTTACTTTGATGACTCTTTAAAAGATAGCAAAACTGGTTCCACTCAAATACAATATGGATGGAATTTTAAATACCTGAGATCAGAGTTTCAGAGACTTTTCTAAAATCTTTAGATGGTTCTTATGTTCAGACAGAGAAAATTGCAAATCTATGTCTACTTGAAAAGAAGCC
The DNA here is from genome assembly GCA_004026545.1 of Mormoops blainvillei. Lineage (NCBI taxonomy): Eukaryota > Metazoa > Chordata > Mammalia > Chiroptera > Mormoopidae > Mormoops > Mormoops blainvillei. The sequence continues at coordinate 92,873 of PVJD01003800.1, forward strand.
AACGTTCATTCTACAAAATTGCGCATGTTGAGCAGTAACTAACTATTCACCTCCCTTTTTCTAATTCCATTTCACCACCCTTGTTCAGGCTTGTTTCCAAATCGATTGTATTTTATTTTATTTATTGATTTGAGACAGACAGAACACTGATATGTTGTTCCACTTATTGATGCATTCATTGGTTGCTTCTTGAATGTGCCCTGATCAGGATCAAAGCTGGGACCCTGGCATACTGGGATGGCACTGTAACAAAAAGAAACCCAGCAAGGGTCTCCAAACTGATTTTTAGTCACTTTTGAAGCTCCCACAGTGACTAGAACATTGCTCTTTTATTTTTTTTAAGTATATTTTATGATTATGCTATTACAGCTGTCCCATTTTTTTTTCTCCTCTTTATTCCCCTCCGCCCTGCAAACCCTCCCATTAGTTCATGTCCAAGGGTTGTACATATAAGTTCTTTGGCTTCTCCATTTCCTATACTATTCTTAACCTCCCCCGTCTATTTTGTACCTACCATTTATGCTTCTTATTCCCTGTTCCTTTTCCCCCATTCTCCCCACTCCCCCTCACCACTGATAAACCTCCATGTTATCATCACTTCTGTGATTCTTTCCTGTTCTAGTTGATTGCTTAGTTTGTTTTTATGTTGGGGTTTTTTTTAAGTCCAGTTGTTGATAGTTGTGAGTTTGTTGTCATTTTACTGTTCATAGTTTTGATCATCTTCTTTTTCTTAGATTGGTCTCTTTAATATTTCATTAAATAAGGGCTTGGTGGTAATGAACTCCTTTAACTTTACTTTATCTGGGAAGCACTTTCTTTGCCCTTCCATTCTACATGATAGCTTTGCCAGATAGAATCATCTTGGATGTGGGTCCTTGGCTTTCATGACGTGGAATACTTCTTTCCAGCCCCTTCTTGCCTATAAGGTTTCTTTTGAGAAGTCAGCTGATAGTCTTATGGGAACTCCTTTGTAGGGAACTGTCTCTTTTTCTCTTGCTGCTTTTAGGATTCTCTCCTTGTCTTTAATCTTGAGCAATGCAATTATGAGGTGCCTTGGTGTGTGCTTCCTTCAGTCCAACTTCTTTGGGACTCTCTGAGCTTCCTGGGCTTCAGCAAAGTCTATTTCCTTTGCCAGATTGGGGAAGTTCTCTATTATTTTTTCAAATAAGTTTTCAATGTCTTGCCTTTCTCTTCTCCTTCTGGCTCCCCTATGATTCAGATGTTGGAACATTTAAAGTTGCCCCAGAGGTTCTGAAGCCCTTCCTCATTTTTTTGAATTCTTGTTTCTTCATTCTGTTCTGGTTGAATGTTTATTTCTTCTTTCTGCTCCAAATCATTGATTTGAGTCCCAGTTTCCTTTCCTTCACTGTTGGTTCCCTGTATATTTTGCTTTATTTCACTTTGCATAGCCTTTACTTTTTCCTCTATTTTGCAACCATACTGAACCATTTCTGTGAGCATCCTGATTAACCAGCGTTTTGAACTCTGCATCTGATAGGTTGGCTATTTCTTCATTGTTTTTTTCTGGAGCTTTGATCTCTTCTTTCGTTTGGGTCATTTTTCTTTGTCTTGGCACTCCTGTTACACTGTAAGGGGCGGAGCTTAGGTACTCAGGAGGGCAGGGCGACTCATATCTGATGCATTGTGGCTCTGTGCTTGTGGGAAGGGTCGGAGACGAAATAGTGCTGCTTGCTTGGCTCTCGCCCCCTTTCAGTCCCTTCCCCTGCTACTGACAAGCAAATTGGGCCCTTCAGGTGCTGATTCCCAGGTGGGTGGGTTTGTGTACGTTCTAGGACCTTAGGGTCTCTCCAACTCACTCCTATGAGGCTGGGAGTTTCTCCTGCCAGTACAACCCCCACAGGTTTTCAGAGCCAGATGTTTCGAGGCTTTCTTTTCCCGCACTGGAACCCTGGGTTGCGTGATCTGTCTCACTCCCCAGTTGTTCCTCCCAGTTTATCCACCCACGAATGTGGGAACGCCCAGTCCTCCAGCTGCTGCCTTGCTATGTGTCCTCTCTGTCCCAGCTGACTGTCTCTGCCCCTCCGACCAGTCTGGATGAATGTTTCTTCTTTAGGTTGCTAGTTGTTGGACTTAGTTGTCCAGTTCGATTTTCTGGTAGTTCTGGTTGTTTTTTGTTTTTAAATTTGTTGTCCTTTTGGTTCTGTGAGGAGGAAAAGTGTATCTACCCACGCAGCCATCTTGGCTGGAAGTTCCCAGTATATTGCCCTTTTAAACGGTTTTCCATAAATATATTTATTGTTGTTAGAACTTCAGTGAGAAAGTTGTTATCTCTTTTGGTTTAAAACACCAAGACATTAAACAGAGTTTCTCTGAGTTACCACCACAGGAGAGAAATGAAGCATTTTATAGAGAAGTTTCCATGACCTCTGCCCACGCTTCTGTGGGTGTCTGGAAAAGTTTGGTCTACAGCACTGTCAATACTGACATCTTTCATTAATTCTAATTATAAAGTGCCTAAACTCATTAAAATGCAGCACCCTAATTACATAGGGAAGAGATATTGGAGATGGAAGGGAAGTTTTTCAACACAGTAGTTATGTTTCAACAACGAGGCAAACTGCCTGTGGAGCTCATTTTCTCCTTCCCATGCCCACCATCCTTACCTGAGCTTTAGGTTCTGATCAGCTCTCGTCTGGACTGCTGTGCCTTAACTGGATTTTCTGATTCTAGTTCCTTTCCCTTCAACTCAGCCATATTACTGGCCAGGTAAACCCATGCCTCAGAAAAATTACAAATCACTACATGCCAGAGATCCTGAGAGGATTACACGAGATGATGACGGTGATGTGCTTAGCACCTTGCCTATGCACAGCGTATTATTCTCTAATAAACTGAAGTCCTCCTGGTGCAGGGCCGGGCAAGGGATCCGAACAGAAAAAGGTGTGGGAAGTAATGACAAATGAATCTCCCTTCCAATCCAATCAGTTCAAACCCCGATCTTTTAAGACTATATGAAATGTGTCCTTTCTTTAATCACTAATCTTTCATTTTGCATCATTTAGATTAATTTGTGCATTTTAGAATTATGAGGTTCCACAAAGAAGGTGAGTACTTAGTGTCTCCAGGTATACTAATGGGGCATACCAATAATGGGAAATTATAAATATTCAGTATGGCAATTAGGTAGAGGTTAAGAGCAAGAACTCTAAGACAGGTTTTCTTTCAAGTTCTTGCTTCATTAATTACCTGGATGACTTTAGCCAGACATTTAACCTCTGTAAGCTTTAGTATCCACATCTGTAAAAGGGGATAATAGTAACATCCCTCTCATCAAGTTGAATGAGGATTAAGTGAAGACATACATAGAAAGGAGAGCAAGGTTGCTGACTATGGTAAGCACTTAATAAAGGTTTACTATTCTCATGATAACACCTGGGACACAGAATATTTGTAGAATTCATAATACTATGAGTAGAATTAGCTAAAAGATTAATTATCCTTTGTCCAATGTGGAGTTTTTAATTCTGTAAGGTTTTTTTTCTTGCTTATCACTGGTCAAGAAAGGAGTGTACTCATAAATAACTTCCAAAATTCCCCTTATCCAAAGACTCCAGCCTCTCTCCCTGTTCCAGCCCTTTTGTACCCGAGCCTATTGTGAAAACCTTTCCCAATGCAGCTTCTGGCAGAAGTGATAAATAAGCCCTAAAAGTACGCAGCAGAAGGAAGAGAGGGAATTAAAAGGCAGACACAGGCAGCTCCTTCAGGATGAAAAGCTCTTGGTCTGCCATCCCTCCTGCGCCTTGAAGCCCGTTCCTTGACGTCTTTCCCTATCACTTCATGCTATGTGCGTATTAAGCCCTCACAGTCATTTTTTGAGACTCAAGAAGCCTAAATAAAATGAATTTCCTGAATAAAATGAATGAGTGAAAATACTGAACTCTGCCTCCACATTTTAGGACAGTCTGGATTTCTTTCACAAGAATCCAGAAGACAAAGATTTAAATTATTTCTGGTTCCAAAGGATAGGTAACATTTAAATACAGGTTGCTTTTCAGCTGTTAGGGTAAAACGAAAGATTTTTTTCCCCCTTAAAAAGCAAAAGGCCCATTCTTATTGTCCCCTCTTCCTTTATTTATGATTAATTCGCAGATCTCATAATGAAGTTTTACCTTGTATTGCTGACTCTACAAAACAAGCAAACAGCAGAAACCACTGTAACCAAGGGACACAATCATCGGCAGAGAAGCAGGAAACAAAGGGACAACCACATTATCCCAAATACCAAGCACCTCATTCTCATGGAAGGCTGTGCAAACCTTTGCTACAGGGATGAGGATTTTTTAATCTGAATTTTCAAACTGAGATTTTTATCCACACTGGGGCAGTCTTGGTCTCTAATATAGAGTGATAAAAAATTTTTTCCTTTAATAAAAAAGGCAAAGCCATATCCAGCCCTTGCTGCATCACCTTACACAGGGATAGAGAATGTATTCTCTGGACAACAACACATTGCTTCTTGCAAATTCAGGCACACCCATCTCCTTCCTCTCCACTTTGTTAACAAATTTCCAACCACGCAACCACCTGCAAAATGCTACTGAACACAAGGAGAATGCCAATTGTCTCGTTATATTTTTCAACTATGTAGAATGCCTGAGTGCTTCACTCTAGTTTTTCACAGTTCTAAAGATGCACAGGATGTTTGAGTGAGAGGAGACCAGAGAGACATTTCCATTTCTGCTTTGAAGCCTTATTTGATTTCTCACAGGAAGAAATAATGCTCCTACCTACACTTCCCATATGCACACATACACACACACACACAGTACTTGTTGGCACTTATCACATTTGTCCTCATGTTGTAATTCTCTTCATCTACATCTTATTGCTTCAACTATTATAAGTTCCTTCAAGACAGGGCCTATATATATCTTGTAATGCTTCGCAGAGAACCTTACACACAGTAGATATGATATAGTATCGGTCACTGAATATACTGGTGTGGATTCTCTCCAGCACCTCTGCCAACTAGAAATCAGCTGAGCTAAAAAGTCTTTGTGTTAAGGATGTTGAGGACCTATATACTGAAAACTACAAAGCATGATTAAGAGAGATAGAAAAAGACACAACGAAATGGAAAGATATTCCACGTTCATAGGTTCGAAGAATCAATATAGTTAAAATGGCCATATTACCCAAAGCAATACACAGATTTAATACAATCCCCACCAAAATCCCAATGTCATTTTTTAAAGAACTAGAACAAAAAATCATCAGATTTGTATGGAACCGCAAAAGATCCCAACTAACCTAAGCAATCCTGAGAAGAAAGAATGAAGCTGGAGGTATCACACTTCCTAACTTCGGATTATACTACAGAGCTACAGTAATCAAAAAAGAGCGGTATTATTCATGGAAAAACAGATACGTGAGCCAATAGAACAGAACTGAATGCCTAGAAAAGAAACCACATGTACATAGGCAAATACATTTTGACCAAGGGGCCAAAAACACACATGGAGTAAAGAAAGTCTCTTCAATAAGCAGTGCTGGGAAATTTGGAAAGTTACATATAAAAGAATGAAACTAGATTCCAGTTTGTCCCCATGAACAAATATTAATTCAAAATGAATCAAAGACCTAAATATAAGACCTGAAATAATAAATTACACAGAAGAAAACATAGGCACTACACTTATTGGCCTTGGTTGTAGAAAACATGTTATGAATTTGACCCCAAAGGCAAGGGAAGTAAAGGCAAAAATAAATGAATGGGACTATATCAAACTAAAAAGCTTCTGCATAGCAAAAGAAGCAGACAACAAAACAAAAAAGCAACCAACTGGGTGGGAGATGATATTTGCAAACACAGCTTCTACAAAGGGTTAACATTCAAAATGTATAAAAAACTCATATGACTCAACACCAAACGATCCACTTTTAAAAGGAGCAGGAGACCTGAATAGACACTTCTCCTAAGAAGACATACAAATGGCCAACAGATATATGAAAAGATGTTCAACTTCACTAGCTATTAGGGAAATGCAAATCAAAATTACAGTAATATACCACTCACACCTATTAAAATGGCTATTATCAATAAGACAGGTAATAACGAGAAGAGCTGGAGAGATTGCAGAGAAAAAGGACCTGCTTCATTCCCTGCTGGTGGGAATGTAGACTGGTACAGCCACTATGGAAAACAGTCTGGAAGTTCCTCGAAAAATTAAGAATAGAGTTACCATATGACCCAGCAATCCCTCTCCTGGGTATCCAACTGAGAAACTCGAAAACATTTATTCACAAAGACATATGCACCCCTCTGTTCCCTGAAGCATTATTTACAGTGGCCAAGACAAAGAGACAACCAAAGTGTCCTTTCAGCAGAGGACTGGATAAAGAAGATGTGGTCCATATATATATAATGTAATACTACTCAGCCATAAGAAAAGACAAAATACTGCCATTTGCAACAACATGGATGGATCTTGAGAATATTATGCAAAATAAGTCCATCAGAAAAAGCTAAGAACCATATTATTTCACTCATGTGTGGGATATAAAACTGAACCTCGTAGACACAGACAAGGAAAGTAGGTGGAGGGTAAAGGAGAGGTAAATGGGGCCAAATATGTGGTGACAAAAGATGATTTGACTTTGGGTGGTGGACACACAAGGCAATATACAGATCACGTACCATAGAAATGTACCCTTTAAACCTATATGATCCTATTAACCAATGTCACCCTAAAAAATTTAATAAAAAAAGCTTCCATGTTGTTTATGTTTCCTTTAGGGAGAGTGGGGTGGGATGTGGTTATTATTAATTCATAGAGAAAGAGATTGGGCATTACCGTGTAAGGCTTCAAATAATTTCAATCTGGAGTGAAAGCATTTTGAAGTGCTACTTCAGAGTTGCAGAATTAATAAAAACATTATATTCATGTAATGAAAAATGCACTGTTTGGGGAAGCAGTCATTGGAAAGTATGGGGAACAACACAAGGGATTAACTTCTGTGGCTCCCAGGTCACAGAAAGCAGCTGAGATGAATTCAAGACTTGGCTATCAGCATAACAACAACAACAATGACAGCTATTATTCATGAGTGTTTACTATGTTAGAGGCATTCTTAATACATTCCCATTTAATCTTCACAGAAGTCCCATGATGCAAGTCTTTTCCATTTTACTGACAAGAAAGCAAAGTCTCAGAGCAGCTAGTGAAATAAAAAAGAGAGTATGAATTTTCAATCCTGGATGTGAAGAATCCCAAAGTTCCCATTCTTTCCACGACGTTAGAAGGCTGGAGTTCTCACTCATTCGATGAACTACAGGATAAATGTAGAGGAATTCTGTTCACCACAAGACACACTTATATTTCAGTATCAGACAGTGTGTTGTTCAGGGACTGAATCCAGGGCTTCACAAATTCTTTCCAAATGTCTCTGGTTTTCTTCAGCTCCGTAAAACATACAAACATTCTCTCATAAATTCCTAAGAATACAGAAGATTTTGGCTTGGGTGTTTTATGACAAAATATCTGAGCTGGGAGAATAGCTCCAATACACTACCTAGTGCTATCAGTAATCTTAGCTACCAACATTGAATTTATGGGCTCAAAAGGGTATGGATATAAGTGCATGATGAAAGGGACAATTCATTATAAAATTAACAGACTGTGAGACAAGTTTAAATTTTGTTGCAATATTCTTCGTTGTCAATTCCTGTACCCTCGGAGTGAAATTTTTAAAAATATTTTCAGGCATATGGCATAATGGTTAGACAATAATATAACTTACAAAGTGATCCACCTTATCCCAACTGGCATCACACATAGCCATTACAGTATTATTGGCTATATTCACTATGCTGCACTTTACATCCATGCGATTATTTTCCACCAATCCTCCCGCTCCCTCCCATCTGGCAACCCTCAGTTTGTTCACTCTCTCTGTGAGTCTGTGTTTCTGTTTTGTTTGTTTATTTATTTTGTTCCTTAGATTCCACATAAAAGTGAAATTACATGGTATTTGTCCTTCTCTGTCTGACCTATCTCATTTAGCATAATACCTTCTAGGTCAATCCATGTCACAAATGGTAAGATTCTTTTTATATATATAAATATAATACTTCGTTGTACAAAGGTACCACATTTTCTTTATCCAGTTGTCTATTGATGGACACTTGCATTGCTTCCGTAGTTTGGCTATTATACGTAACACTGCAGTGAACATAGAGGTGCGTATCTCTTCAAATTGGCATTCTGAATTTCTTTGGATGTATTCCCAGACGTGTAATCACTAGGTCATAAGGCAGTTCCATCTTAAATTTTTTGCGGTATCTCCATACTGCTTTTCCACAGTGGCTGCACCAATCTGCATCCCCACCAACAGCGCACGGAGTTCCCTTTTCTCCATATCCTCGCCAGCACTTGCTGTTTGTTGATTTACTGATGATAGGTGTGAGGTGATATCTCATTATGGTTTTAATTTGCATTCCTCTGATGGTTAGTGATGTTGAGCATCTTTTCATTTGTATGTTGGCCATCTGTATGTCGTCTTTGGAGAAATATCTATTCAGGTCTTCTGCCCATTTTTTAATTGGATTGTTTATTTTTGGGGAGGTTGCAGAGTGAAAATTTTTTAAAAAAGGAAAAAGTGAACTGAGAAAATTATTATGTTTATAGGATACTAATATGATATTGCCGATTTTCTTTTCAAATACAATTAGCCATCTTCTATCGCAATGCAAAGTCCACTCAATAATGATAGTTAAAACACATGATATTTAAAACCCATAAACATTGGGTGATGAGGAGGAAGAACTGTAAGATATATTAGCTGCACACCACAAATTGGCTCTGGGACAGCTTATGTGTCATTTATGCAAACCAGACTTTTACTATCTTTGATTTGCCTGTCACTACTATCTAAGATTTCCATAGTACTCCGCACCCAGAGTCATTAACACATGTTGAAATGGGTTTGCATCATTCATGGGTTAACCCATGTACCACAAGCAATGAAAAAACAGGTCTGTGCAACACAGTGATCACTTGGTTAGGGGGTACCTCCAGCAATACAGAGACGAAATGCAATACAAAACATATTCTACTCTGTTAGAAACCAAAATAAGGTGTTGTGTGTTTTCTTTCCACAGAGCAATGGATAAAACACCTGCAGATGCAGGTGAGTGAGGCGGATCTTAGTCACCTTCAGTTTGCTCAGGCTTGGATCTCTTTGACCTACCCAGCTCTGGTCCAGAGTAAAAAGCTGAAAAGATAATTCTGATTGTCTTGGAGGATATAGGATTGAGGAACACAGTTGAAATACAACAAAATCTACTTTCAATAAACAACAGGCTGAAGAAATCTTCAAAGCTTCCCAGAGTACAGAGCATGTGATTTGAACATAATTTTAGGTTGGCAAACTTGAGAGGTAAATATGGGACGAAGGGCATCTAAGTTTAGGAGAGCCGTGTATCACACAAAAGCGTAAAGGTGCATGGAACTGAGGAAAAGTGTTGAGTAATCCAGTTGTAGGTAGACTCAGGGTGTAAGGAAAATATATTAGGAGATGATATTACAAAGCTAATTCAGGATTATTTGGGGCAATTCATGAATGTTATGCCTTAGCATTTGTACTATTCTGTAGGCAGTGGCAAAAGGGTAGCCTTGTGGGACGGACTGGGGTGGAGGGGTGGAGAATGAAAGCAGAGTACTAACTACACCAGGACCAAAAGCCTGACGTAAAAGTAGGGGGAAATGAAGTGAGAGGGTTGAATGGAAACAGACAGGATTAGCAATGGACAACATGTGCTGAAGGAGGAAGATGGAATAATGATAGGGTACCTGGTGGTACAGGCTACCATTAACTGAGGTCAGGAACAAAGCAAGATGAGGAAGCAGGATGCGAGAATGGATAGGAACATATAATGATTAGGATATATTAAGTCTGAGGCTTCTAAGTGAAAAATCACACGGAAATGTTTTCCTTGACTCATTCAAGATGACCCAATAAGTAGTTACATCCAAGTCGCCTCTCTCTAAATGTGAAATGACAATAAAATAAAAATCTGAATAGAACCATAACAACACTTAAAAAAAAATACCTCCCCCCCCAAAAAAAAACCCCTCGAGAATGAAAGTCATCAATAGCTCAGACATCCTGAAAAATTTGAAACCAGGGTACCAGACAGGACAGGTTAAACAACGTACACTCCCTAGGAAGCTCCTTGTTAGTGAAAAAATAAGAAGTCGGCCCTTGGGCAACCACGGGAGACAGGTAATGAAAGAGTTGCATTCATATGACCAGATCCAGCTACTAAGCACTGCCTGGCCCACCCCACAACTAATTACACCTCATAGCCAGTCATCTAAGAGCATAATACGACTGTTTTGAGTTTGATGAGCTAAAGACAGAAAACTGCTATCCATATAAAGCTGGTGATGTGCCTGAGAAGATTCCCAGTGGGGGACTTTGGGCTTCACAGGTACAAAGAGTTGAGTTTAAGGTAATTTAGAATTTAAGGTAACTTCAGACCCAGAAATTGTGGGGAGACAGAGAGGAATGGAAGGTAATGGAGGTTAAATACAGCAAGCTACTCCCTTTCTGAATACATCTCACTCCTACAACGACAATTTCCTTACTTTGGCAATTTTGGGGTTTGAAGCTTGCCTTCTTCCTCCCTTACAGGAAATTGTCCAACCTACTGGTATGCCCCATTAATATACCCATTGACAGTCTGTTATATCATTCAGAAGAAGCATTTTTACAGGAAAAGCCCCACAACTTATGTCAATTTAGTCTTTTATTTATAAACATGTACCTACGATCAATGATAAACAAACATCTAAGGAAAATCAATAGTGTAAAAGAGAAAGACCAAAATGTATGATCAATTCTTGATCCAAGAAAAGGAGAATTTAGGGAATAGGAAAGAATATTTAAGATATTCTAACCCTCACAGCCCTGCAACTATTCCCATTTTAAACAGCGGAAACTGAAGTTCCCTCCCAGGGTCATAAGACCCGCGAAGGGCTGATCAGGGCCTGGAGCTGACCCGGGACTGGAATGCAGCTCGATCTGACCTCGACCTCATTCTCAAGATGGCCTTTCACGTTCCTGATGTATCTTTTGAAATACATGATGAGAGAAAGTAAAAATATCACATTTCTATTAACAAGTCAGAGTTTGCTTATAAAGAGGCAAAACTGTAATGGAATAGAAAGAAGAAGGTGTATTTAGGATAGGTTTTATATGACTTTATATGGTTCCTTATACACCTTGGGTTACAGTTGACTGGGAAATTAATGACAACATCCTAAGACATAAAACCTCTGGTATGAGGGCTTCGATAACAAAAAAAGGTTGTGTTTAACTAGGGTTATAAGAGTCTCAATCTCTAAATATAATACATGGGAAATAAAAAAGATAAATGCTCTTTTGAAAAAAAGCTGTAAAGAAAGTCTCCCAGGTACAGATAAGAAGCTGAACACAGATTTGGCACTGACAGCGCAACTAACGGAGCCATAGGAACTGAGAGGGAAAACAGAGAAAGCGTAAGGAATTTCCCAATCATAATTCCAGGTGACAGACACACTGGGAGTCCAGGGGAGTAATTCACATTATTAGACAAACTGCAAAAAGAGTTAGAGATGACAGAATATCTCCAAACTTCTCTTCCACTTCCCCAGAAACAAATAGCACTGGAAAGAGGAAAGACCTCTCTCTGGCTCTCTCTCCTCAATCTTTACGACACTAATGAAGTTAAGAGGAAATAAAGGTGCAATCCAGAATTTGTACACCTCCTGAGTAATCTGTGTCCAAACATTTGTAAGAAAAATCATTTCGTATCTAAGTTAAAGAGAGTGCTTTGTGATGATCAAATAAAAAGTATAATAGCAAATAAAAATGTAAGCCTTTACACCATAAAAGGGGAAAAGAAATGGGAAAAAGAGGAAACAATGTCTCTTGCTTTTTATTTCCCTCTATAAATATCATTAAGATATGGGAGTCAAACTGTATAAACCGGTTTCATAGGCTCTGAGGACAAATATGAGGGGAAGGAAAGTGATTCCTGTGTGTCGTAAGGATGTCATGAAGAACGTCAAGTTCTTAACTGTTTTAGGTGTTCATATGATGGTGCCTACTGGCAGAAATTAAGTAATATAAAGATATTTATTACACTGTTCTTTAGAATAGCAAATCCAAAAGGTCAACAATAGAGGAATAATACATTTTGACACATTTATTATTTTTAATGGACTATGAGGTTATCATAACCAACATTTATTGAGTGTCAAGCACTTATCTAAGTGCTGTATTCACCGGGGCCTCACAAGAACCCTACGAAGTAAGTTCTCTTATTTACCAGTCCCATTTTACTGACGAGAAAAGAAAGACGCTCAGTTACTTTGCGAAGGTCGCGGCGCTAGGAGGTGATGGTGCTGCGATTCCAAACCAATTCAGCTCCAGAGCCTAAACTCTTCAGCACTACACTAACTTGTGGTTTTGTATGTTACTTTTCCAATGTGATACTGGAGTCAGTTTTATAGTTTCTCCTTCAAGGACTGTTGTTTCAGTATTCGCAAGCAAAATTAATCTTTGGGTTTTGTTTTTTTTAGGAGAAATGTCTTTTCCTTGTTTTATATCAATGTTATTTGCCCTTCAAAAAAACGAATTTGGAAACTTCTTCATTATCTATGCTCTGAAACAGTTTAAAATAACATTAGAATAATTTGTTTCTTAAAGTTGTGGTAGAATATCCTTATAAACCTGAAAGAGAGGGAAGGGATGGTAGATCTTTAACAACTTTGTCTATTTCACCAGTAATAAATGTTCTTTTAGATTTTCTATGTCTTCTGGGATTATCTATGGTGATATCTTTTCCATTTCATTTTTTAAAAATTTTAGCAGCTTGATGTATAATTCACATGCCACCAAATTTGTGTGTACATAAAACTGTACACATTTGAAGTGTACAATTCAATGATTTTTAGTAAATTTACAGAGTTCAGCAGTCATCAGCACTATGATTTTAGCACATTACCATCACCTTAAGAAGGTCCTTTACACCCACCTGGAATCAATCCCTGCTGCTACCTCTAGCCCTTCCCTTGTTTTAACAGTACAATGTCATCACCTTAATGCAAATGAACAGATGCATTCATTTCATATGGATTAAATAAAGTAACAGTCAAATCTTGGATATATTGCATATAACATGATTATATTGTATTAGAATTACTTACTTTTAAGAAATTAATGTTGTGCTATGCACAAGTGGTATAATTTTCTTATAACTCATTAAAGCTACCTTGTATTTATGGAAAAAACAAACAGTATGATTGTTCTCATGTTCTTATGTTCACTACTGAGACATCCCCAAACATGGATTCTTAATAGCCCCATTAGCAACAAGCAACAGGAAGCATATAGTAAAATATGATCGCAATAACCACCCTGCCTCCAGACATAATGGAAATTGCTATTTTTCTTTATTTCACGTTCACCATATTTTCTTAACATAAGACAGTTTTTAAAGACTTTATTTTTCTTAATTTCGTTTTTAAATTTTTCCAGTGAGAGTCTGGAAAAAGTCTAGCTATTTCTGAATTGGACAAAGTGTTTTACCCAAAACATTCAGGAATTTAGTGCTGAGAATTAAGCCCAGCTGACCAGAAGTTCAGCCAATATATTCTTAGTTAGCATTGAACAGAAATTTCTTTAATTAGGAAGTATTAGTGTCATTTGATTTCTTATCCTTGCTTCAAAGTTCTCCCTATACAATAGAGAACATTAAGTACAAGATTAAACTTAATTTAACAAGAAAATATTTTTACATGTTCAAACATGTGTAATCCAGTCACTAGCATTACTAGATCGAAGATCAGGAAACACTGCTTTGAGCATTGAAAATTTCTTCCAATAATAAAAGGGGAACAGAAAACAGACTGGGAGAAGTAGAAAGAGCAGTGACTTTGGAGCCAGAAACATGGGTCCAAATCCTTCTTCCCTCTTTTTCTCCCTCATCCCTGCCTGACAGCCCCTTTGCATAAACAAAACAAAATGCAAAGAAAAGATTTCGGTGAAAACATACTCCTAAGACTTTTCTTGAGTGAATTTATACTGACGTAAATTTGTTCTCATTCAGGAACTAAAGTTACTAAATTAAGTTGCTTCCTTGTCAGCTTAATATCCTTGTTGGCCATCTGTTACTTTTCTATCATCTTCTCAAAGACATAAAGTGAGCCTCAAAAACATCTAAGAGCATATTACAAGATTGTTTTGAGTTTTAAACAGATGCATAGTTACATGAAAGCCTGACTATAAAGTACTCAAGGGTATGTAAGTCTTATGATGACAAGTATGAATTCACAGTAAAGGAATCCAAAACATATATATACTCACACATATATTCAGAATCTGTACATACCCTTTGTCCTAGGTACATACTCAGTATACCCATAAAATTTAAAACTATTTTCTTTTTTAAAAAAATATTTTATTTATTTATTTATTTGGGGGGGGGGGGGACAAAGTGGGGAGAGAGAAACATCAATGTGTGGTTGCCTCACACGCGCCCCCTATTGGGGACCTGGCCTGCAACCCAGGCATGTGCCCTGACTGGGAATCAAACCGGCTACCCTCTGGTTTGCAGGCAGGTGCTCAATCCACTGAGCCACACCAGCCAGAGCTAAAACTATTTTCTTAATTAAATAAAAAAATTTTACTTCACACATTTCTCTCCAGTTTAAATTTTGTCATTAATTGCAGAGAAAAAAAAAAACCCCAACCATATACCACACCCAGCAAGCAAGCAGCCCTCTCTCCTTGATCTCAATTTTAAGCATCTCACCTTCCCAGCACGTTTATCATCTGTCTTGCTTTCCTCGTAGCAAGAATGCCAATTCCGGTCATTTTCAGCCCCATTAGGATTCATAATCCACTGATTTTTACCTTGTTTTACTCCCTACAGCCCCCTCATTCCTTACTTCCCTCCTTTCCAGCTTAAATTCATGATCTATTATTATGATCATTCCCTTGCCCCCTCCTGCTTCATCATATCCATTTCAGAAAACCTCAACTGGGTTAGAGCCAACCCTCCGGCCCTCTCTGCCTCCAACCATGCTGCTTGTGAACACTGCTGTGAACATACAACAATGCCAACTACACTTTCAATTCAAGTGGATACTTTCTGCTGCCCAGTAGTCACACTCTTATTTCTCTGGTCCATTCATCTCCCACACATACACATGCCTAGTGCACTCCTCCTTAAATCCTCAACACCTTCTTTCCTGTCCCCACCCTTGGGAGAGGATTTCTAGTCCTGTGAGGAAATGCAAACAGCCAGTTGAGAACTTCTACCACCACTTCTCCTACCAAATGGCATCTGTGCTCACATACTTGCTTTTGCTCCCATTTGTCTGTGTTCCAATCTACGCGTCCTCGCCTCCCAACTGACGAGTTAGGTTCAGTCCCCTCCTGTCTGCTCAAGGACGCCACAGCAGCTTTCTCTTCTGCATCGTCAATTTCTCCCTTTGCTGGATAATTCCATTAGCACACAAACCTGATGTAATTTCTCCCATCTTAAAACAAAACTAGAACCAAAAAACTCTGCACCACCCAGGCTCTTCCAAATAGGCAGCTATTTCTCAACTTTCCTTAATAGTAAAGCTACTTTTAAAAACTGCCTATGTTTGCTGCCTCCAACGACTCCCTTCCTTCCCCTGAATCCATTCCTTGACGTTAAATCCAACAGTCATTTGCTTTTCTGTAGCATTTGGCAGCGGATCACTTCTTCCTCCCTGAAACACTCTCTGCTTGGCTTCCAGAATGCTCCTCCTATCAGTTCTCTGTCTAACTCATTGCTATCCTCTCAGTCTCTTTTTGGTTCCTGTTTATCTCATTTCAGCTTTGGTGTGGTCAATCCTTAAAACTCACAGTGGGCCTTGTTTATACTAACACCCTATGTGACCTTACCTCATCTCATCGCTTTAAACAGTATGACATACTGGTGACACCCTAATCTACTCCTTCAGTTTGTGGCAGTCTCCTGATTCCAGATTCACGTACTCAGCTGCCGACTGGACACCTCCAGTGGGACATCTATCAAGCATCTTAAGCTTAGCATGACTATAAATAAATTTCTCATCTCCCCCACCCCAAACCTTTCCTCCCACAGTGTGTCTCATATCTCAGTGAAATGGTATCCACACTTCCAGGGATGCAGGCCAAAAACCTTGAAGTCATTGACTCCTTTCACTCTCTCATCCCCTCAGCCAACCCATCAGCAACTCCCATTGGCTCCATCTTCAAACTATAACCTGAATCTGCCTGTCTCACCACTTCTGCCTCTACAGCTCTGGTCCAAGCCCACTCAGCTCCTGCCCAAATTATTGCAATTGTTTTCTCACCAGTCTCCCTGCTTTTAGCCCTGACCATTCTCAGCCCAGTAGCCAATGTGATCCATTTAAAACTTTAAGTCAAATAAAAATCCTCCCATTCCACTGAAAATGAAAATCAGAGTCTTCGCCACAGCCTAAGAAGGGCTCCACGGTCTGGCCCCTCTTCCCTGTATGATCTCATTTCCTATCACTGGAGCCCCTCACACACTCTGTCTGCTCCAGCTTCAACGTTTCTCACGTGTCCCAAACACGCCTTTGCCTCAAGGGCTTTGTACTGCCACCCTCCGCGCTTTAACACCTCTTCCCCTAGTTACCTGCCTGGCTCACTGCCTCTCTTTCCTCAGATACCTGCTCAGAAACTCCTCAGTGATGCCCTCCCTGAACACCCTATTTAAAAGTTGTATCTCCGAGATCAATGATGGTCGCAGAGTAGGCGGAAACTACACTAATGTCCTCCCAGGACTAAACTGGAATTACAACTAAATTATTAAAAAATCATCCTGAATAACCAACTGAATACTAGCTGGAGAGAAGCCTTATAACCAAGGACTTACGGAAGAAAACACATCGCCATGAGAAAACTGGCAGGAGGCGTTGAGGGCTGGCTGGGCTCCCACGGGTGGCCGCTGAGGTTCTGGAGGGGATGGCTCAGCAGCCAGGGAGGTTCCCCATGAGAAGTGTGGGATACAGACCCCAAGCTGGGCTCCCCAGCCTAGAGCACCAAAACCGGAAAAGGAACTCAAATAACAAACAGCTGTGAAAAACAGAGGGGTTTCTGTCTGCCAAGGAGAGATGGCTAGAGAGACAGAGAGCCTCTTAAAGGGCCAAGAACAAAATTTTGTTTGCAGCCACTTACCCTGGGCTCCAGCAGAGGACGGGCAGAGCAGACTAGAAACACATGAGGAGAGGGTGAAGTTGATGGCTCTAGAAGAATTCTAAATGAAGGGTAAGCCGCCAGGAAGCCGTGCTGAGTCATTCCCCATATGCAGAGAAGTCTTCTTCAGACAGAGCACTCCCCTCCAAGCAGCTTCGGTCTGGGTAGAAGCAATAGCCCCATCCTATGGAGCTTACCCAGGCTGCAGAGGAAGACGGCTGGGGGCAATTTCAGTGTTTAGGCTTAACAGAAAGCCTACGGGCAAAGGCAGATCTGTAAGAGCTCTGAGGCTTTAGCTGACCCTCTCGCAGGACTGGTGCTGGTAAAACCCAGCCTTGGTGAGCATGCTGATTCTATCTGCGCACACCCAGGCCCAGCAGAAGGAGCCACAAGCAGTGGATCGCTGACAGTTCCAAACAGGTTGTCCAGGCACCAGTCACATCAGCATCAGACATAGGTCTGCACCATAGTCTTTCCAGATCTGCCTAATATACAGAAACAAATACGAAGAGGCAGTCAAAATTGGAAGACAAAGAAAACAGGCCCCAAAAGAAAGGAGAGAATTCTCCAGAAGAAGAACTAAATGAAATGGAAGCAAGCAATTTATCAGATATAGAATTTAGAGTAAAGATTATAAGGATACTCAACAGCATGGAAAAAGACATAGAAACCATAAAAAAGACCAGTCAGAAATAAGGAATGTAATACACTGGAAGAAATAAACAGTAGGTTACATAAAGCAGAGGATAGAATCAGTAATATGGAAGGCAAGATAGAAAAAAACACTGAAGTAAAGAGGTGAAGAAAAAGGAGAAGAAGAATTTTTTAAAAATGAGGACGGTTTAAGAAACCTTTGGGATAACATGAAGCATAACAACATCTGCATCATGAAAATACCAGAAGGAGAAGAAAGTGAGCAAGGGATTGAGAACCTATTTGAAGAAATAATGACCAAAAACTTCCCTAACCTGGTGAAGTAAAGGACATGCAAGTCCTGGAAGCACAGAGAGTATCAAACAAGATGGACCCAAAGAGGCCTACACCAAGACACATCATAATTAAAATGGCAGAGTTTAAAGACAAGGAGAGAATCTTAAAAGTCACAAGAGAAAAGCAGTGAGTTACCTACAAGGGAGCCCCCATGATACTGTCATCTGATTTCTCAACAGAAGCATTTCAGGCCAGAAGGGATTGGCATGAAATATTCAAGGTGATGAAAAGCAAGGGCCTACCACCAAGGCTATTTTACCCAGCAAGACCACCATTTAAAATTGAAGGAGAATAAAGAACCTTCCAGAAAACAAAAAGCTAAAGGAGTTTATTAACACCAGTACTGCAACAAATGTTAAAGGGCTTGCTTTAAGAAGAAGAAAAAGAAAGAAAAACACAAACAGAATAACACAGCCAAAAGCATAAAATGGCAATAAATATGTACCTATCAATAAACACTTTAAATATAAATAGAGATTAAATGCTCCAATCAAAAGACAGGGTAGCCCTGGCTGGTGTGGCTCAGTGGATTGAATGCCTGCCTATGAACCGAAGGGTCACAGGTTTGATTCCCCAGTCAGGGCACATGACTGGGTTGTGGGCCAGGTCCCTGATCGGGGGCTGGGGCGTGCGAGAGGCAACCACACACTGATATTTCTCTCCTTCTCCCTCCCTTCCCCTCTCTCTATAAATAAATAAATAAATAAATAATCTTTTTTTTTTTTTAAGGGTAGCTGAATGGGTAAGAAAACAAGATCCGTATACATGCTTTCTCCAAGAGACCCATCTCAGATTGAAAAATAACACAAACTAAAAGTAAAAGGATAAAAAAAGATTTTTCAGGCAACTGGAAAGGAAAAAGAAGCTGGGGTAGCATACTTATACCTGACAAAACAGACTTTAAAACCGAGGTTACACTAAGAGACAAAGAACACCATTACATAATGATAAAGGGGGCCATCCAACAAGAGGATATAACCCTAGTAAACATTTATGCACCCAACACAGGAGCACCTAAATATGTAAAGAAAATCTTGATGAATATAAAGGGAAAGATCGACAGAAATACAGTCATAACAGGGGATTTTAACACCTTATTGACTTCAATGGATAAATCTTCAAGACAGAACATCAACCAGGAGACAGTGGCCTTAAACGACACATTAGATCAGATGGATTTAATTGATATCTATAGGGCATTTCACCCCAAACAGCAGAATATATATACTTTTCAAGTGCACTTGGAACATTTTCTAGGATAGACCACATGTTAGGACACAAAACGAGTCTCAATAAATTTAAGAAGACTGAACTCATATCAAGCATCATCTCCGACCACAATGCTATGAAACTAGAAATCAATCAAAAGAAGACTGAAAAATATGCAAAGACGTGAAAGCTAAACAAGATGTTATGAAATAATGAATGGGTCAACAATGAGATCAAGGAAGAAATCAAAAGATACCTTGAAACAAAAGAAAATGAGAACACAACAATCCAAAATCTGAGGGACACTGGGAAAGCAATCCTAAGAGGGAAATTCATAGCATTACAGGTCTACCTCAAGAAACAAGAAAAAGCTCAAATGAACAATCTAACTTTACACTTAAAGGAACTTGAAAAAGAACAACAAAGCCCAAAGTGAGTAAAAGGAAGGAAATAATAAGGAACATAGCAAAATAAATGAAACAGAGTCTAAAAAAAAAAACAGTACAAAAGATCAATGAATCTAATAGCTGGTTCTTAGAGAAGATGAACAAGATTGACAAACCTTTGACCAGACTCATCAGGAAAGAGAGAGACGACCCAAATAAATAAAATCAATACTGAAAGAGGAGAAATAACAACTGACAGCAAAGAAATACAAAGGGTTATAAGAAAATATTATTAACTATATGACAACAAATTGGACAACCTGGACAAAATGGATAAATTCCTAGAAACATACAGTCTTCCAAAACTAAGTCAGGAAGCATCAGAGAATCTGAATAGACAGATTACGCCTACTGAAATTGAAGCAGTAATCAAAAACTTCCAATAAGCAAAAGCCTTGGACTGGATGGCTTCACAGGTGAATATTACCAAACATTCTGAGAACTAACACCCCTCCTCCTCAAACTATTCCCCAAAATTCAAGAGGATGAAAGACTTCCAAGCTCATTTTATGAAGTCAACATTATCCTAATTCCAAAACAAGATAAAGACACTAGAAAAAAAAGAATATTATAGGCCGGTATAGAACGGTAATAAAAAAAAAGTTACACCTCACCCCAGCATCCTTATCCTGTTTTATTTTGCTCCTAAATACTGGTCATGATCTAATCTAAAACTAGAATATAAGCTCCATGAGAACAGGGGATTTTTCTGTGTTGTCACTCCTCTATTCTAGAACAATGCCTGGCATGAGCACTGAAAAAATGATTACTGAATAAATAAATGATGTCTCTTGAAGTTGGGAGGTTGTATGGAGGGAAAGATTACTAGGCAATAAATCAGGAGATCTGGACTTGAATCTGATTACTAGACTAGGAAATAGAAGCACCTCCCATCTTTGCTAGAGCAGTGTTAAAACTAGTGAAGACATTTAACTTCCAAGGTCCTTTATAGTTTCCTCACCTACAAAATGGGAATGAAAACACTCTTCCCTCACAGAGCTGTGTAGATGAAAAGGTTATGCAAATATAAATACTGTCAAGCTTCTGTAACTGATTATATATAAACTATTTAGAATCAATTTAACATTTCTAGACAAAAGTTCATTCTCGTTTAAATCAAAGGGCAACTTGAATTATAACAAAGATTTTAAACTGTCCTCTCTCTAGAGTTTGTAATTATCTATATCATTAATTATACACATTAGTATCCGATAAGCTCTAACTTTCTGGGCATTATGGTTAAAATTACTTTTGCTTTCTATTCTGGGACTGTATCCCTTCCTAATGGAGGAGATGAGACTTCCAATCTCCAGATCTTCGGTACTATATTTGGCTCTGGAATTGCCCTTCCTACAGACTTTTCTGCATCCCAAATCAAGCAAAACTGAGATGGTCTCCTAGAGGCAAAAGTACAAGCCAGGTGCTTTAGTCAAGGAAATCAAATGTCGAGACAGTCCAAAGAGCACCTAGAGAATACGGGCCTCACCGAAGCACCACTGCAAAGAGTGGCGTTTGAAGGAGAAAAGGGGTATCTTCTCTAAATTCTGCCCGTGTTTCAAGTTTACATAACAAATATAAATACTTCATCTAAGTTAGTTTAATTCTTCAAAGAAATGCCTTCATCGGGATTCAAAAGAATGGTATCAGTGTTTATTGAGATAATATTAAAAAAAACAAGGTATTTTTTTCAGTCCCTTACAAAACTGGTTATTATGTTAACCAAGGTGCTTTTTACAACATTGTAACAAATTTGTTGAATTTATTGCCAAGGGTTAAGTCAAGTTATCTCCTGACTTAAGGGTATGCTTCTTATTATGACATGGTATGACCTATGTATTGTAGTTCATTTTTTTTCTTTGTCTTGGTCTCTAGGAAGCTTCAAGTTAAATTAATTCTCAATTTCAAAATTATAATAATAATAACCCCATTCTTGACTTTTGCAAAGTATAATCTCCCCTTTATTTCTACAGGCCTTCTAATCCTGTTCATTTTTATTGTACCCATCAGTCCTCCTAGGCCAAGCACTGGGCCTGGAATATTAAAGAATCTCTGACTCTTTGACCATAATCACCATGATTAGGTCGTTAGAAATAGCAACCAACATTCGCTCAGCGTTGTCTAAGCTCAAAAGTTCTCCAAGCCAATCTGTGGGGGAGGCAGGAGGGAGGCTGAACAGCCTGTGCTCCCCACATAATGTGCTGTCATTCAGCTTTTAGAGGCCCCTGCCCTCCCCGCTTTTATGAATAGGATATCAATTAAAAATAAACCTCCTAAGTTATTCCCTTCTTCTACCTCCCTCCAACGAAACTGTCAACCCCTTGAAGGCAGGCAGCCCCATGATTCATGCTTCGCTATAGATCCTGCTCCACACTGAGCACAACACCTTATACAGGACAAAGATCCAGTAAATACTTGATTACTTAGAAAGGCAGAGAACAAATTACACCAGGTACAGATTGAAGCAGAAAAGGGACAAAGCAAAAAGTACTGGTCGGCTACCTGAAGGGCTTATTTCCTCTTTTTTCTTTTCTCTTGTTGGTCCTGTAAAAAACTGTTCTAGAGTCCAAGGGCTTGAGGCAGCCACGCTGCACTGCCCTTCTGCAATCCAAACTCGGGGATCTGCCCGAGGTTGGTTCGCCATGGGTCCAGGAGGAGTTAGAGCCACTAGGGCAGGTCCCTGGTTGGGCAGAGCGAGGTCTGTGAACCTGGCCTCACCCCATACCAGGGTCACTGTGCACTGAGTGAGCCCTGCTCCTTCCAGTGCCCACACCCAACCCGCCCCTGTTCCCACTGACCCTCTCCCACCCCGCAGGAAACAGACACCCCGCTCTCCCCACATAGCAGGGGGCACCTCAAGCCCCAGCTCCTCCCCCTGCGTCCTGTGGCTGCACTTTCTAAAGTCTGGTCCCTTCAGTGTTTGGCCCTGAGTGAAAATCAAAGGAGAGAAAGGGGGGAAGTAGGGGAAGCTGGTTTTGCACCCCCCCACTACAGCTGCTCCCCAACTGGCCTCTGCCTGGGAGCCTGAGTGCAGGAAGCAGGGAGTGCTGATTCTGAAGACAGGGACATGGCTGGCTGTGTCTTCCTGCTGTCCCTTGTGCTGGGGAACTCAGGTGAGTCCCTTGGGTGAGGAAGTCCCAGGTGGGGGGTAGGGGCTCCAGCACAAGGCAGGGGGTGTGGGCTCCCCACAGCAAGAGGAACCCATCATGGCTGTCTCCCACATTCCCCCTTTCCTCTCCCTAGGCACCGATCAGGAGGAAGCAGAGAATCTCTTAAAGTCCAGAAAGGCGCCCCAGCCAGGGACAGCATAACTAGGTGGACCAAGGGAAGGGAATCTGTGCCGAGGAGAGAAGACTTCGGTTTGTGAAATGAGCGAGGAGGGGTGGGGGCATGGGGGCAGAGGGAGGACAGGATTTTGGAGCTGGTCTCCTGAGCCCTCCTCCTCTTTGTCCGCAGTCTGTGGGCGGCCTGCAGTCCCACCCCACGCTGCCTCAGGCAGGGAGGCCAACATCAGGCGGTGACCCTGGCAGGTCAGCATCCGCCAGGGCTTGTTTCATACCTGTTCCACCACCCTCATCTCAGCACAGCGGGCACTGACAGCTGCGAGCTGCTTCCAGGGAGAGCAGCCTTGCTTTGGGGGAAGGTTCACCAGGGAACTAACTCAGGTGACTAGAGCTCATGGGCTAAGGGTAGAAGGGAGTTTGTATTTTTTTTTTAATTTATTGACTGATTCAGGGGCTGGGGAGAAACACTGATTTGTTTATCTTGCATGTCCCAGGACAGGATGTTGTACCTCAGAAGCGGGCCCGAATGTCTCCTGCCCTAGCTCTCAGTTCAGTGCAAACACTCTTAGACTTCAGGGTCCTGCATATTGGATAATCATCCTATTTGAAATGAGTACCTAAAAAATGTCTCTCACACACACACACACACACTCTCTCTCTCTCTCTCTCTATCAAAGTCTCTACCCAAGGAAACATTCCCTTTGGGGGCCCCTTCCTGACAGTATGTCCACATCTTCACACCACTCTGACGTACAGTCATGAGTCCTCTTCACTCTTTCAAGGCGACCTCATCCGTTCCCAGGGTTTAAATTGTCGAATATGTGGTGATAACACCCACATTTGCATCATCAGTCCGGAGCTGCAGTTCTGACGCATTTCCATTGGGATGTCTTACTGGGATCTGTAAGGTAACACGACCAAACGGAACTACCACTTCATCACCACCAAATACCTACAAACCTCCTCCTCTGTCTGCCCCATCTCATTCAACAACAGAACCAGTTGCTCAAGCCAGAAAAACGAAGCCTCACTTTCTCTCACACTCCCCATTTACTGTATTCATCAGTTCTGTCGGTTTCACTTCCAAAATATACTCTGACTCTAGCACAGCTCTTCTGACCACTGCAGTAGTATAATAGGTTTTACTATCTTCATACATGCAACAAAGTGATTTTTAAAGGTCAGAGGCCAGAGTATGTCACTCCCTACTACTTATCCTCCAGGGGCTGCCCAGGCACCTGGAATAAAACCCAGATGTCTCCCCATGGCCTACAAGGCAGCGATTGCCAAAACTGCTCATTTTCCCAACCTTGTCCCATTCCGCTCCAGGTTTATTTCAAGTCCTCGGTACTGCCAAGCTCTTTCTAACACTCGGGGCCTGTGCAGACTCTACTCTCTCTATCTGGAATGCTTTTCCTTATAGATCTTTTCATGGCTGACTCCTAATTTTGGGGACTTAGCTGAAAGGTCGCCTCTTCAATGAGACCTCCTTGAACACCCAGTCCAAAGTCTCTTCCCATCTTGACTCTGTAGCTTAAAACCCTGTTTGTTTTCTTCATGATAGTTTTCAGTTTAAAATTTTGTTCTTGTTTACATCTTTGTAGCTTATCTCTTTCCCACCTTTTCACACTCCCTCCCTCTTGCTGTCTCTCTCTTGCTGTCTCTCTCTCTCTCTCTCTCTCTCTCTCTCACACACACACACACAATCCTTAAGACCAAAAGCCCTGTGAGGGCAGATCACGGCTAAGTCTCATATCCTCAGGAGATGCTCAGCACTTATTGAAGGGACAATGCTTAGGAAGGACTAGAGGAAGAATGCAACCTCCAGAACCATGGGCTTTGCTACATATTCCACCGCAGAGTCACAGGAAACCCTTGTCACTTGTTCTACTTTTCTTCTCAGGTCCAGGGACACCAGAAAATACACTGTATTGGTGGGGTCGCTTCAGCCCTTTGGTCGCCCACGCTCCAAAGCAATGATAGTATCCGTGCCAGGATCATTCCCTACCCCGACTTCCAGGGAAACGCAGCCAGCTCCATCGCTATGGCAGAACTGGCCTACCCACTTTCTTTTAGCCCCGTTGTCCTGTCCACCTGCCTCGCCTCCTCAGAGACGTAGCTGAAGAACTGAACCTCTTGTTGCGTGACTGGATGTGGCTACTCTGGGGTTTACCAGTGTGACGATACGCAGATTTTCTGACCCGTTTGCTAAACTGACACTCTCTCCCCTTACTCTCAATCCAGCCCCTAGCACCAAATATAATGCCTTCTCTGGGTAACTAACCTGAGATGCTGCAGACTTGCAATTCTCCGTGACCCTGTACCTTCCCTTTGCCTCCTCCACACTTCTTCTCCTGTAATCTTTCTCACTTGCTAATGTTTAGTAACAGCAGTGAGACCTTAAAAGTGAAAAGAAGCCCTGGCCCATGTGACTCAGTTGGTTGGAGCATTATCCCATAAACCAAAAGGCCGTGGGTTCAATTCCCTGTCATGGTATGTGCCTAGGTTACAGGTTTGGTCCCCATGGTACGTGTGTAGGTTACAGGTTTGGAGCATGTATGAGAGGGAACCAATCCATGTTTTCCTCTCACATTGATGTTTCTCTCCCTCTTTCCCCCTTCCTTTCCCTCTCTCTAAAATCAATAAGCATATCCTAGGATGAGGATTTAAAAAAAAAAAAGTGAAAAGGACCGGGCAATGAACTCAGAAAGAGGACGGTTCTCGGTCTGAGAAGTAATACAGTCCTCATTTCACCCCGGTAGAGTGTGTGTGGGCAGGTGGATCGGAGAAGCAGACAGGAAGATGTATGTGTCCAGGAAAACAAGGCCGCTCGGCAAGTCCTGAGTCAGGCTAGTAGAGCAGGGCTTCATTTCTGTATCAACTGTCTTGACTCCTCTTCAGTATGTCAGACCCACCTCTTTATATTCTATGGAATAGAAAAATACATTCCAAAGCCAAACGATTCTGCATCATTCATTGTTTGGGATTTTCCTGAGTCACAAGATTTTTCCGTTCCTTGTGCTGTCTGAGCAGGAGCAACTGCTTCCGGCCTTGTTCAGACACAGGGAACTCAGGCTTTAGGCTGTTTCTCAAACCAGGAATGAGAATGCTATCTAATATGGGGCAGAATATTTGAAATCAGAGCTATCCCTGAAAATCGGTGGCACAACACCTATATCCTAGCTGGAAGTGGTTTCCGAATTTTTTAAGACGGCCTTACCTCTTTCTGACCTTACAGATATGAAGCCATTGTACGCACTGAAGGCACTAAAAGTGCCCCTCATTGGTCTCCAGACACGCGGCGACTGCTATCGGAAAGCAAGCTTGCTGCCTGGAGTCAAACCCATCATCCGTGAAGCCACGATCTGCTCCAAGCGCCCAGTAGGGCAGATGTACCAGTGTGTAGTAAGGATCCACCCTACTGGCGTCTTTCGGAGCCCCTTCCCTTCCCTGCTGTGCTCCATGTCTCACATCTTCCGAGTCCCTGGGTGAACTCAGGAGTGCCCGGACAGGCCCTGACTCCACAGCTCTTGGCTAAGCTGCTGGACAGTCTCTCCCTTTGCCCTGTGTGTGGCTTAGCCACCTTTCCTCCCTCCCCCAGGGCAGTAGAGGAGATCCCCTGAGATGTAAAGTGGAGGATTTCTGGATCCTGGCGGGAGTGGTGAGCTGGGAATCAAGCTGCAACCAAGCCAGCGAGCCTGGAATCTATACAAACATCAGTTTCCACAAATCTTGGATTGAGAAGTCAGCCACTTCGCATACTGACTTTTCTCCTACCCTCCGCCTGGACTTCTCTGGGCTCCTCCCTGTTTTGCTTCTACCACTCATTTTTCTGGGGCCACCCTAACTGGCTGCGGTCAGTAGTACGGCCAGGGTGAAGTGGCAATTAAGAACAAGAGAGAAGGAGAAATTCTAGAAGTTGAGGATTTTGAAGATTCAGCAAGACAGATGCAGTTCTGATACCTCAAGGCACAGCCCTCATTAAGTCTAATTTGCTTCTTGACTTTCTCTCCCCAGGTGAGCCTGGAAAGCGACATTCACAGAGTGAATAAAGCTTGGTTGATTCTATTATTTATCATATTGATTCTTCTAATGAAACTGGAAAAAGACTGGGGAAATACAGAAGCACAGAACCTTGGGGCTAAAAGGCATCTGGAAATAACTTGGCCCCAGCAATCCCCACATTCTAAGGACAGAGGAACAGGGTCCAGACAGGCTAATTAGTTTGCCCTTGGCTGAATTCAAGATGAAAACCATCCTCCCTGGGACTGAACTGGGTTCTGAAGAAAAAGCAAGGACTCAGAAGGTTAGAAGGTTTTAATGAAGCACACCAGACAAGAAGCACCTTGGGCAATGTTAGGTACCTATTGCTGAAAACAACAAACATGTATTATCTCACAGTTTCTGTGGGTCAGTAATCAAACAGTTCTGGCTCAGGGTCTTTCAAGAGGCTGCTCTTACCAGCCCCAGCTGCAGTCAGTTCTAAGCTCATCGGGGACACAGTCTGCCTCAAGCTCATTCGTTTGCCTGTGGCAGGCCTCTGAGAATCATTGAGCATCCAGGCTCACTCACAAGGCCTCTCTGCCGGGCTGCCTCGTGGCATCTGGTTTCTCCTAGAGTGAGTGGTCCAAGATAACGTGAGACAGAACACCCAGGGTGGGAGCCACAGTCTTTTATAATCTAATCTCAAAACTGACCCCTCATTACCTCTGCTGTATTGTGTTCTTTACAAGGAAATCAACAAAGTGAGACTATCAAGGTGATAGTTCCCAGTGATCTTAAAGGCTTCCTTCCCTCGGTGAAGTAAGAGAAGGGTCTGGATTAAGCAACTGGGAGTGGGGAGCAAAGACGGACTGTATTTATTTCATAGTCATAGATTAAATAGAGGCATGAGGGAGGTTAAATGGACGGATTCAGAGATGAATGCCTTCTGAGTCTCCCATTAATGCCACCCACTGAAAGCACTTCATGGTTGTGTTCCTAGATGCCTTGGGGTTACAGAAGGTGTTAAAGAGATTTCTAACTCACATTATTCTGTGACGAGAGAGTAGGTTAAGGACATGTCTCATCTAAGAAATGGTATGACTGCTTTACCCCTATCCTTTTTCTGAGCCTCTGGTATACACAGAGTGGTTAAGAACATGGGATGTGACACTGACCAATACCAGATTAATTTATGGATTTCCTAAGATGCTGATTAAGGTAATAACAGAATCCTCTGTATCACCTAACAATAGTAAAAAATAAGTAGAAGGAGTTTGGGCAAGACAGTGGAATGAAGAGCAAAGTGAACATCCCTTGCTCAAATTTCATTAAATACTACTAAAATCATTGTTTAAAAATAAAAATTTTCATTAATAACTATAAGGATAAGATAATTACATAAAAATTAGTAAATTCAATCTGGACCATTAAAAAGCTTTTCACATATATGAAGAAAATAGTAAGAACTCTTAAAAAGCATTAATTCCCCCAAATGCAAAAATCACAGAAAGTATAACCAGGATTCAAAGGATGTTTACAATTTATTTTCAAAGGGACACTGTTCACATTAGTATGATTTCATCGGGATGTTTTTAGATGACAACACTACAGAACTGCAAGCAAGGTAGAACTGATGCCATGAAAAATGCTTCAGCAAAAGAAAAGATAAAGTCACTAAACATGGGTTTCGGAATAAGCAAAAAAGATAATAAAATGTGAGAGAAGATGGATCTAGATAACAGAGCCAAGGAATGCAACAAGGAGATAAAAGAAGGTTTCGGAATCATAAAACAAGAGCTGAAAGACACCTTACAAGTTTATACAACAGAATTCTCAGCTCAAGGCATAAGTTTGCTTCTTTAACAGATCTTTCACTTCTTAATACAGCAGCACTGGAAATCTCTCTCTCTCTCTCTCTCTCTCTCTCTCTCTCTCGCTCTCTCTCTCTCTTTCTCTCTCTCTAGCTTAGCTGTTGGGAATAGGAGAATGGACACTATCTTCACTACACAGCACTGTTCCACACCTTGCCCACAAGAATCCTCTAAAACTGAAACTTAATAAATAAAATATACACATAATGGGTGAGAGGAAATGAGATAGTTATGTATAGAAAGAACACCCTAAAATTCAGTTCATACATGCCTTCTATGTTTTAGAAATAAGCTAAACTTGGAGGTTTGGGTATAACCTCAAAGCAACATACCAGGAATGAGAGCATGCCTGAGAAAGTTTAAGTCTAATCAACAACGTCATACGGTGACTGAATAAAAACAGTGGTAGGAAGGGGACTGGTCAGTGTGGACCCTAAGAGAGCAAAAGCCAGGCAGCTGAGTGTTCCTCGGACCCTAGGCTGTTAAGGGGGACAGATCCTGAGTGTGATTAACATAAACCTCACATTTATTTAGAAAGACGTGTCCTGTTAGGGAGAAGTGCTCTTTCTCTTCGTTTTCATAAATAAGGAATATTTCATTCTGGCAAGTGAGATGCGTGGGGAGATCAACCATTTCCATTTGTTCTGACTGAAAGTCTCTTCAAACCACCACCCACTTGCTAATTAATTTGGATTCCCTGCTCATATAAAGAAGGTGTGCCCTGGTTGGGAAAAATGAAAACTCTAAATAATAAAAATGAGTAGCTCTCACTGCAAATAAACATTCTGGTTCATATACAAGTCTATTAAAATTTAGCAAGTCAGTCTCTTAAATCTGGTCTACTCTAGGTGCTCTCACAAACCCTGAATTTCATAAGCTAGAAAGGTAAGGGCACAGACTGAGATAACGTGAGCCAAGTCATGTAGCCTGTGAAAGGCCTGCCTAAGTGCATTCTCTGGGTGACTCTCATCTTTATCTCATTCCTAACTGTGGCAAGAATTTTAATTTTCTTTTGTCTCCTCTGCATTAGTTAACACGCTGGTCACTTTAAATATCCTATTTAGTCCTAACACTTTAAGAAGGTATTACTTATCCCACTTTTACAAATAAAAGTACACACACATACACACAAAATAACTGAGGTTCAGAAAGTTTAAGTAACTTGCCTAAGATCACGCAGCTAATACCTGATTAAACAGATTCATCCAGGACTGTCTGACTCAAAAGATTTGGCTCTTTCCGCTACACCAAATTACCTCCATTCATTGTTAGAAAGCAACTATGGACTGGCCGATAATGCAATGAGCTGGGAAGACAAAAACGTTGTCTCTAAAAAGCTGTACAGGGTTTAGAGCCCTGACACAATGGATGCCAAGTATATGGACTAGTTCAAGGACATTTTTGTTAGTGGAACTAAAAGATGGCCTAAAAGTTTCTTGTCCAAGTTCAAGAACTAAGACCAGGCTGCATCTGTAAATAGAGCAAAAGCCAGGGCCCGTTACATGTGCACTAGAAATCAATTATTCCTTAGAAGACTGTTTTATGAGGCAATTTAATCATTTTCCAATATAGACCAATCTGATGGGTTGAATTTGAAAAACAGACAATGAGATTCATTTGCCCTTCCTGGAAATACAGATTAAAAAAACTACAAAACTGACAAAACTACTGTTGTCCCTGTTTTATTCTCAGGGTATTCAAGAGAAGATTGCATCCTTAAAGTGGCATGCTTACGTTACAGCAGTGGTTCTCAATCAGGGGACGTTTGGCAATGTCTGGAGACATTTTTGGCTGCCACAACTGGGGGTGGGTGCTACTACTGGTATTTAGTAGATGAAGGCCAGAGATGCTGCTTAACATCCTACAATGCACAGGACAGCCCCCACAACAGTCGCCGGGCCCAAAATGTCAACAATGCCAAGACTGAGAAACCCTGGTCTACAGGCGCCACCACCATCGATGGGAGCTGTCACCAAGGTGACCTGCTTCCCCAGAATCAGAGAACTGCAAGTACCATATGATTTTACTCATATGTGGAATCTAATAAACAAAATATACTGACAAACAAAATAGAGACAGACTCATAGATCGAGGGGTGGTGGGGCTGGGTGAAAACGGTGAAGAGATTAAGCAAAAACGGAAAAGACTCATAGACACAGACAACACTGTGGTGACTCCCAGAGGGAGAGAAGGGTGAACAGAGGCAGAAGAGGGTATGGGGGGGAAAATGGTTATAGAAGTAGTCTTGACTCAGTGAATACACAATACACTATACAGATGATGTATTATAGAATTGTACAACTGAAATCTATATAATTTTATTCACCAATGCCACCCCAATATATTCAATAAAAAAGTAAAATTAATTAATAAATAAATAAATAATTGGAATGTTAGTCCAACATCCACAATAACAAAAACAGCAGCTACTATTTATTATTGCATGCTTAAATAAGCCAAATCCAAGCTAAGAACTTGCTCTAGATTTCACTGAATTCTTACGAAAATCTTGTGTGGTATTACCATTCCCATTTTACAATGATGGAAAGGTTGTGACTTAGACGGGGCCACATGGCAAATACAAAAGCTCTTACCACCAACACCATATTGTCACTTCCCAAACCAAGTTACTGCGTACAGCAGAGGTATTTACAGATAACAGTAATGATAACAAGGTAATGATCTGAGAACGAAGACTCTAAGTAAGACCTGGAGACAGCATGACTAGGGAGCCCGACGGCCGTCTTCAGGAAAGTCAATGGAGGAGCCATTAAGCACCTGCTCTCTTGCTTCCGCCTCCTTGGCAAGTCCTTATCTTAGAATAATGGAGGCAATAACACAAATAAACAAAGATAAATAGGTAAACAAGCAATGCATAATTTCATGTTACATCTATAAAGAATCTTTGAGATCAACAACTGATGTTACAACAGTAAAACACAGGCCTGGGGGGAAAGGTGACTTGCTGAAGGTCATATAGCCCTCCCCATGAAAATGACAGAGTAGCACTGTGGGCTGAAAGCCAGGGGAGGTTTCTCCAATATGACACAAGAGGTTAGCTTAGACTTAGAAAGGACTCATAAATTTCAACTCTCTCTTTAAAAATGGACTTTTTCTTACGTAACTCAAGGCCATTGTCACACCTATCAAGACTAACAATAATTCCTTCATACCATCTAACACCCAATTCATTATCAAATTTCCTTGCTTGTATCAGAATGTCTTTTAAAGTTGGTTGGTTATACCATGATCCAAACAAGGGACACACACACTTGTCTCTTAAGTTTCTTTTCATCTAAAGGAGTTTCCCTCCATTTTTACCCTCACATCATTGACTTAATATAGAAACCAGGTCAGTTGTTTTATACAATATCCCACATTATAGATTTGACTGTTAAGCTCCTTGTGTTGTAATTTAACTCCTTTATTTGTTGCATGTAGCAGAAACTTGAGAGAGTCAGGTTCTACCTTTTTTTTGACAAGAACACTTCGTGGGATATTGCTTCATACTATGTCGCATTAGGAGGCACATGTCTGCCCTATCCTGCTTTTCATGATGCTAAGATTGACCACAAGTTCTGATGGTAATGCTGATAACCATCCCCTGAATCAATCTAATGAGGGCTGCAGGCGATGATATTCAAATTCTATCCACATTTATTAGCTGGAACTCTTCCCTCACCAACTAAACCATTCTGTTACTCTGAACTATAGTTTGGACAAGAAAAGCAAGATAGCTATTTAATTCTTTCCTTTTACTTTCAATTTCAGAATAAGGAGCTGGTATCTTAGTACTTCCAATAAAGTTTATTTCCAACTAAATTGGAACCAAATCCAAAAATATATTTTTATCAAACAGCTAAACAAAAGGAAAAAAAAAAGGTTCTATGAACAATCCAACTAACATGTAAAGGGTACTGATCAGTGACCAGATTTATCCAGGGAAACAGGAATCTGAAGACCTAGAACAACCACAAACCCTCAGAGAGAAGGAGTACCTGGTGAAATTTTTGTTCCTTTGATAAATCAATAGAAAGACCTTTTCAGAGCTTTGGTGTCTTTGCAAAATGACTACCTTTACTCCAAACGTAACTTGAACGCAAATCTCAAACTGAGGTTTGACTTTTTTAGAAGCTTCAGTTAAATAAGTTGACTAAATAGATAAAATGGTCTGTGAATACTAGAAGTTAGTGAAATACCCATATAGATGGTTGTGATACGAATAAATTTTTTTCAATGAAATGAGCAGGATAAAAATCACAGGTTGCAATATTAATTTCAGAAAAAATAAAGGTGAAAAGTACTAAGAGAATAATTATATACAATAAAAAGCACAGTGAGTGATAGACGCATAACCAGAATGAATGTATAAACCACACAAAAATAGGTTCCTTAAAAGAAGAACCATTAAAAAAAATCTATGAAGGAACTAAAATAAATGTAATAGTAGTAGTAGACTCTCATCCCCATCAAGACACAAATAAACACAAATGAATCTGAAAAAGATAAATTTGGTAAAAATTCGTAGTTGTGGCAGTCCGTAAAAAGTAAATGGGTCTATAGATTTTAGATGAGTAGATAAAAAATACGTGGTACATTTACACAACAGAGTACTATGATGCTGTAAAAAAAACAGAACTCTTACCTTGTGCAACAAATGAACCTGGAAAATATTATTCTAAGTGAAATGAGCCGTTCAGAGAAAGACAAATACCACATGATTTCACTCATATGTGAAATCTAATGAACAAAATAAACTGACAAAATAAAACCAGAGGCATGGATACATGAAACAGGCTGACAGATCTCAGGGGGGACAGAGGGGTGGGGGTCCTGGAAGAGATTAGCCAAAGAACATGTAAGCATGGCCCATGGACACAGACGACAATGAGGTTAGGGCACGCAGTGGTGGGGGAGGGGGCGGGGGGACTGGGTGGAGGAGGGCAAAGTGGGGAGGAATGGGGGTCATCTATAATAGCGTCAACAATAAAAAAAAAATGGAAAAAGTAGTTTTTTTCAAGTGTTGATTTCTGAAATCTGAAAAAATGTATTTAAAGAGGTAAACATCTCACTGCACGAAATACAGAAAATCTGGTGCCTGCCCCACCACAGTCCCCACTGCTTAGCTGACCACATTTCTGCATCCTTACATTCCCTGCTGCATGCGTAAGGGCACTTATACCCCAAAGGTGATTCGTCCATGGACACGAACCTATATCCTTACAGCTCTGGTCTGCCACTGGGGCCTTCAGGTCTGCCCTATGATAGCTCCAAGTGTCCTTGTCACTCTGTTCTCCTCATTGTTCCATAACTACCTGTATTCCTTTGCTGGGTTTGCTGTAACAAAGTACCAAAAATAGGTTGCTTAAACAACAAAAACTTGTTTTCTCTCAGTTATAGAGGTGAGCGGTCTGAGGTCAGGATGTCAAGAGGGCTAGTTCCCCCTGTGGGACGTGATGGAAGAATAGTCCAGGCTTCCTTAGTTTGTGGACAGCCAATTTTTGCCTCTGTATGAGTCTACCTCCAAATTTCCTCTTCTGGTAAGGACAACATTGATGTAAGATTAAGGCCCACCCTAATGAACTCAATTTACTTTAATTACTTCTTTAAAGACAATCTCCAAACATGGTCACATTCTGAGGTACTGAGGGTTAGGGCATCAATATGTGAATTTTGGGGGAGCTACATTTCAGCCCATAAGAATATCTTTAGAATAACCCTCCCTTTGTTTAAGCTAGGTTAAGTAAGTCTCTGTTGCTCGTAACTGAATAAACTTTACCAAGACAATTATATTTTCTGGGCTTCTATTATTTTTAAATTATCCATGTATATCTTTCAAACCTCCCAGCATTTCAATCTACGAGAACAATATGCTAATAATATGCTTTAAGAGTTCACTGAATTCTGCCTCTACAGACCTAGGACCCTACAAACAATTGGTACAGAAAACATAAAAGGCACAGACACGACTTCTGTGGCAGGCTCTGTGCTGCACCACCCAGATCCTCCTTCAGGGCTGAAGCATTCCTTCTTCCAGAGTTTCAACAGCTGACAGTTCACGGCTAAGTCCCATTCCAAGAACTGCTGCTAGAGCCTCCTCACCCAAGGTAATGCCCCATCCTTGGAGGCGGCCTGCATCCAGTCATGCAGAGGTCCACATGCCCAGCCCTCTGCCTCAGTTCAGGTCATCTCTGAAGGGCTACCCCAGCTTCAGAGAAACTTGTAGGATTGGCAGAGGCCTCCACAGCAAATGCATTAGCTTGACACTCCCTCTGCCCAATCCTGCTTCCTACCCACCCACCTTGCGGTGTTGATCCTGACTCACTACCCAATAAACTTCTTGCACGCAAATCTCTCTGCATTAAAGTCTATTTCCCAGATAACCTGACGTGTAGTATATTCTCCAGCTAACACTGTAACGAAAATGGCGCGCGGTGGGGGAGGGGGGGATTAGCCAGGAAAAACTAAGGAAAAACTGATTTCCTCTTTTCCATTTCTTGCTTTTGAAGAATCCTGCCCATCTTCCACTTCCTTGCTGGAGAAAAGGATACCGTTTAGTGCCCTGCCCTCTAACTAGCCGGGGCAGGCCTACCGCTCTCACCCCTCCCCCTCCCGGCAGGCTCCCCGCTCCTCCTGCACAGCAGGGGGCGCCTTAAGCCCCAGCTCCTCCCGCTGGGTCCGGCGCTGCACTTCTAAGGTCTGGTCTCTTCGGTGCCCGGCGCTGAGTGAAAATCAAAGGAGAGAAAGCGGGGAAGCAGAGGAACCATCCAGGAGGAGAAGCTGGTCCTGCCCGGCTTTTGGCGTCTGCCCGGGAGCCAGAGTCCGGGAAGCAGGAAGCGCTGATTCTGAGGACAGGGGCATGGGTCCCCCTGGCTGGGTCTTCCTGCTGTCCCTTGTGCTGGGTGAGGCTCCCGAGGTGGGCTGGGAAGGGGAGGAGAGGTTTTTTGGCACAAGGAGTTTACGTTTAGGATAAGATGACACTTTGCCCATGTGCTTTGACTTACGATAGTGTGCCAAGAGAAAACCCTGAGAGGATCCTATATGCCAGGCACCTTTCCCAGTATCTGAGATATACTAGTAAACAAAACGGAGATCCCTGCCTTCATGGGGGTTATAATCAATGCACGTGTTGAATGCATAAATTATATAACATGTTAGGAAGTAATAAACACTATGACAGGAAAGGGGCTCTAGTGTGCAGGGACAAGAGGCGTGTTGTAATTTTCAACAGGGAAGGCAAGGAAGGTTTCATTAAGAGGGAGTCATTTGAGCAAAGTCTTGAAGCAGATGAGTGATTTGGCTAATAGGATCTAGGACAAGAGAATTTCAAGCCTAAGGAACTAGAAGTGCTGTTCAGTGATTTCAGGTGTAAGCTTGTTCATTTATTTTTCTGGCTACTGGTGATTCAAAAGCAGGGTAGGCTGAGAGTAGCCAAAAGATAACAGGTGGCAAAAAGGAAAGATACAAATACTACAAAATGCCAATTTGGTTAAAGAAAACAGGACAAAGGTAAACGGCTTATAAACCTCAACAGCACCTGAAGGCATCATTGTATTTACAACCTAACATCTTGATAATTCCTGATGACAACCTTGAATAACAAAGTAAAAATGAAATTATATTCTATGTATGCTGTTAAAGAACACGGGTAGGTATGTAATAATTATCAAGATTTCCCACGAATGGGTAAACAGTTATAAAAATTTTGCCTTTAATACCAATCTGAAGAATTTAAGTAAGTGGAAAGCCTCTTTGTTCAGTGAATTTAGATATTGTGTTATTATATATTAATACCGTGTGTCTGTCTTAGGGTCTTTCCCATGCTCTTCTTCTAAAAAGAAAGATCTGCAGGCAGGTGAGTGATCTCCATCTGGGCCCAAAACTGCCGGGTTTGGAACTGGAGCAGGATGGCATATGAAGCTAGGGAGGAAGCTGGTTCTAGAAATGTGATTTGGAGGATGATGAGAAAACGGGGACAACAGGACCCTCAGATCCACATTGCCGTCTCTCTTCTTTCTCTAGTATGTGGACACCGGGCAGTCTCGGGCCGTGTAGTGGGGGGCCAGGATGCTGTTTTGGGGCACTGGCCTTGGCAGGTCAGCCTGCACTTTGGCCTGAGTCAGGTCTGTGGAGGTTGCCTCATCAGTGACAAGTGGATCTTGACGGCAGCGCACTGCATACAAATGTGAGTTCTAGCTAATGGCTAGCCCACAGATATGGTCTTGGTAAATATTTAAATGATTTCATGAATGAAGCAGCAGACAAACAAAAGTGGTAAGATGGATAAGCAGAAACTCTATGTCACCTTGGACTAGGGACAGGATATAGAGGTAGAAAAAAAAATAAACGAAGATAGGCACTCTGTATTAGAAACTTTTCTTTTCGCCAAATTCCTAAATATCAGTCAGGGGGTTTTGTTGTAAGCATTTTGGGGATCGTAAACTCACAACCTGAGCTTTCTCTCAGAACTGCTGAGAGAAGCAAGGTGTCATGTGATGAGTAGTCTAGGGAGAGGCCCATGTAAAACTAATGTTTTTAGCCAATAGCTAGTGAAGATGCGAAGTCTGACAAGGGAGTTTGGAAACATGCTCCCTGAGTCCTCAAGATGACTGCAGCCCACCTGACTGCAGCCTCATGAAAGACCCTGGGCCAGAGGCACCAAACGAAGTCACACCTGATGCCTGGCCCACAGAAAAACTGTGGGATAAGCGTATGTTTTAAGCCCCTAGGCTT
Organism: Mormoops blainvillei; assembly: GCA_004026545.1. Taxonomy (NCBI): domain Eukaryota; kingdom Metazoa; phylum Chordata; class Mammalia; order Chiroptera; family Mormoopidae; genus Mormoops; species Mormoops blainvillei. The sequence continues at coordinate 130,631 of PVJD01003800.1, forward strand.
GTGTGGTAACTCATTATTCAACAATAGATAACTAACATATACAGAAATCAAAATGATGGGACTTTTCAATAACAACACTGAAAGCTCAAACAAAATAGAGAAATAATTTTAAAATACTGAGAGAAAATTATTTTCAACCTAGAATTCTACCCATATACAAACTATCAATTAAGTACGGGACAGAAATAGGATATTCTCAAATATACAAAACAGCAAAAATATTACCTCTCATGCACATTTTCTCAGGAAGCCATAGGAAAATGTGCTTCAATAAAATAAAGGGGGAAAATAGGGAAACATGGGATCCCAAAAAAAGGGGATACAACATAAAAGAGAATCCCAGGGAAATGATGAAGAAAACTGCCAAGGTTGGAATTGGAGCAAGAGGGCAGATGGCTATAAAAAAGAAAGAAAATATTGATAGAATGCCTGAAGATTTTAACATACTGAGGGATTTACATTTCTGGCAGAGAGTGTGGGGGATGAATGATCACTTAATGTTACATAGTTAGAAAACAATACAAAGAGGTGAGACCCCATTATTAACTCAGGACAAGCAAAAGATTTTATAAGAAATGTATTCACAGGACCCAAGATGGTCCAGTAATAAATAATGTTTAATAGTCGCAGTAATATACACATTAAATACTGATTTAACAAAAAGTTGTAATACTTGGTTATGAGGATGGTGAAAAGGAAATGGGAGTTTGGCAGTGATTATTGGCTCAATCCTCACCTTTCACAATGGGAATATAATATTCTAAAAAAAGTTAATAGCAATAAATAGAGTTTCTTGAAAATACCAAGGAAAATACTGAAAGACACAGCTAAGAGTTGAAAATGATTGCGTTTGGATAAGTGTGAGCTGAGGGCAGCAGGGCAAAAAACTTTTGAAAAATTTATTTATTTAGCACATCTTATCAAGCTACTTGATTATACTTCACTTTACATTGTTATTTAGAATAAAGCTCTAGTTCTCAGAAATCAAAACTGGCAATAAAAAAGACCAATGACTATTAAGCACACTGGCGACTGATGGCTGAAACCATAGAGAATGGGAGCGGTGAACAAGAACCAGGGAGAAAATGCAGGACAAAAGACTGGCCATAAGCATAGAAGATGAGACCACAGAAACAGTAAATAACAACAACAACAACAAAACAGTCATCAGAAAGGGCAGGAAGGAGAAAAGCAGACAGACCAACCCTAGTCCTAAGTTGGAAGCAGCCTGGTTAAATTTCCAGTCTGTTACCCTCCTTTCTTACAGTCTTACTGCACCCAAGCAGTTTGTTCTAATCCAACTTTAACAGATATGCTCCACTTTCTCTTCCCCTTAGGACCTGGTTTCCTTGGTTATATACTGTGTCACTGGGATCACTTACAGTAGGCTCTCCAAATTCTGCTATAAATCATCATGTGTCCCAAATCATTTTCCATCCCAAATCCCAAGATACAACTGCAGACATCGCCTTATTGAAGCTGGTGGCCAGAGTTACCTTCACTTCTTCCATCCTGCCCATCTGCCTGCCCAATATCACAAAGCCGCTGAATATTTCTGGCTCTTGCTGGGTGACTGGATGGGGAAAAGTTGGGGAAAATGAAGGTGAGACTGGGTAGAGAAAGGGGTTGTTTTGTATGTCATCCTCTTGTACCCCCCGCCCCCATTTCAGATGGTTCAGATTCTAGACGCATCATTACTAAGGCAAAAAAATGTTGACAAAACCAGATCAACCTATTGATATTATCTATAAGTCTTCAAATAAAATATCTTTTTTTGACATTCATATGTTTATTTACTCTTACATCCTGACTAGAGTCTAGCTGTAGCTGCAAGAGCAGATACTAACAATTTAAACACATAAATTACCTCTCTGAAACAGAGGTTAACAAATCTGATTTAATGTTTGGAGAGAGCGTAGTGTTTTCTTAATGTTTTTAAAGTGTTTGTGTCACCTGTTTCCCAGGATGGCGTAAAGACAAGACAGAAAATGTTCTGGGAGCAGAAGTGGTAAAGAAAAAAGTTTTAGAATACTCACATCTTTTCTTAATCAAAACATATCTGAATTTCTCTTTATTTGGAATGTTAGGAATGCCCCACATTGGCATATTTTAAAAGCCTCAAACAAACAGAAGTAATTTTGAATTATCCATTGTTTTAGATTAAGTGTACCAAAACATTCTTCCACTAGCATACGCAATTGGAAAGTGATTACATTTTCCTTCTGGATTCCCATTCAGAAATTTTGAACATCATGACTGAATGCTGCCCCCGCATCTTTCCAAATTGTTTTTCCTTTCATTCCTGTCTATCTCTACAGGTAGTGGTTACACTTCCACCCTCCAGGAAGCAGAAGTACCCATCATCGACCGCCAAACTTGTGAATATATGTACAACCCACTCGGCTCCTTATTGCCACATTTAGAGCCGGTGATCAAGAAAGACATGATTTGTGCTGGCGATATTCATAAAAAGAAGGATACCTGCAAGGTTAGGGTTTGCTGTTGAAATTTTTTAATATAAGGTCTTAATGTGGATCCAGGTATTCCGATCCATAAACAACAGTGGGTATGAATCAGGATACAAGGGTTCTGACAACAATTCTTGTGTTACCCTGGACAAGTCACTTAACTTTTATCTATTAATTTAATCTCTTCAACTGCTGACCTACAGCAATGCTAAACTAACCTTTGGTCACTGAGTTTTTACAAACTCGTAAATCTTTCTAAATATACTCAGAGGTTGATATAGAATTGCCAACTTTTTTATTTTTTCAAGTAATAACATTTCATTCTACATTTACAAGATGTCATTCCATTGTCTCCTGATCATAACTGTCTGGTGAAAAATAAGCCATCATTTGTGTATTCCTCCACTGAATGTGACAAGTTGTTTTGGTCTGGCTGCTTTCAATTTTCCTTCATATTTGGCTGTCAGAAGTTTTATTGTAATGTGCTAGGTATGATTTTCTTTGTATTACCCTATTTGGGATTTGTTGAGTTTTTGGCTCTTTTAATCTATTCTTTTATCTTTCATCAAAACTTGAAAAATTTTTACTCATTATTTCTTGAAATATTATTCTGCCTCATTTCTTTCTTTTCCTTTTCTGGTTAAAACCACAGATCTATAAGTTATACTTTTTGATATTTTCACACACATCCCTGAATCTGTTCGTTTTACTTTTCTCTTTTTCTATTCTTCAAAATCATTGTCTCTTTCTTCTGTCATCTATATTTTTATGTTAAGTTCATCTAGTGAGAATTTTCAGATATTTTATTTTTTAGTTCTAGTATGATCAGTTAATTTTATTTCTTCTCTCTCTTGCATACACACACACACACACACTTTTCTGTCTCTCTACCAAGATTTCCTATCTGTATATTTATTATCTGCAAATCAAACAATGAGACATGGCTTCACATTCAGCAGGATGGCTACAATCAAGATAGATAATGATAAGAGCTGACAAGGATGTGGGAAAACTGGAACTTTCATACAGCTGGTGGGAGTGTAATGTAATTAATTAGTGCACTAATGTAAAATAGTGCACTTTGGAAAATTGTCTCTTAGTTCCCCAAAAGGTTAAATATAGAGTTAGCCACATGACCCAGGAATTCCACTCCTAGATATACACACAAGAGAAATAATAACATGTCTATATAAAAGCTTGAACATAAAAGTTCATAAGAGCATTATTCATAATCCAAAAAGTGAAATCCAAAATGTCCATCAATTGATGACTAGGTAAACAAAATCTAGTGTATCCTCATAATAGGATATTATTCAGTCATTAAAAGAAATGAAGTACTAATACATACTACAATATAGATGAACCTTGAAAGAGTATGCTTAATGAAAGAAGCCTGACATAAAAGATCATATATTATATTATTCCATTTATATGAAATGTCCAGATTATACAAATTCATAAGGCTGAAAGTAGATTACTGGTTGGCCTAGGACTGGAGGGGTGAGAGGAAATAAGGGTGACTGCTAGTGGGTATGGGGTTTCTTTTGGAGGTGATGACAATGTTCTAAAATGCAATGCAGTGATGGTTGAACAACACTGTGAATATACTAAAAAGCTTGTACACGCTGGGTGAATTGTATTGTATGTGAATTATAACAATAAGGCTATTACAGAAAGGAAAGGCAAGACTGAAAGACATACCACCAGCTACTTACTATCACTATCATTTATATCACAAAGGATTGTTTTGACACTAAAAAAGGCTATAAGAATCTAAGAGCATAAAAATCAGGGCAGCTCATTCAACTGAATAACTTTAGTGAAAAATATGCATCATATTAATTTCTCTATCACAAATGAATATTTTGAAACAACTGATATATAGATTTAGCTGAGATCTCTGCCAATTTCAAACTGTATGATTCTAGAATTCCCATGCTCTCCCCCTAACACAGTGGGAAATCCAGCTCCCTCTAGAGTTCTGTAGCCCCACAGGCTCCACTGTCCCAACCTAAGGAACTCTCCACCTCTTATAACCACTGGCCTATTCAAGGTCTTTTCACTATGCTCATGACCTTTATCTCTTTCTTAGGGTGATTCTGGAGGGCCTCTATCATGTCATATTGATGGTGTATGGACCGTGATAGGACTGGTAAGCTGGGGATTAGGATGTAGTGCGTCTCTTCCTGGAGTCTACACCAGTGTGGTCTACTATCAAAAATGGATTAAAGCCGTTATCTCAAGAGCTGATGTTTGGGGGCCAACAATCTGGACTTATCTGACTTCCTGTTCCCTATTTCACTGTTCTCTCTGGCTCTTCTGAGACCCTCCTGGGCCTTTGGGCCTAACATCTTACCAGGAAAGTAGGCAGGCAAAGCTGAAGCCATTAGCCCCGTACAGGGCTAGGGAGGGAATGGAGAATAAACCCCAGGGGCAGAGAACTCAAAGCTTGAGAGTCCCTGGAAACTCTGGATAACTTCATTAAACTAATTAGAAATAATTCTGGGTTCCTGATTCTGTAAATATGTTTTAGTGGCTGGAATGCGAACAGCTAATAAGGGTGCCACTTCTATGCATGGCATTCTTTGTCCTTGACTATACATCTTGCAAGGCAAGAAAGATGACTTCTATGAATAAGTGTTTATGAAAACAAATGGCTACTGGAGACGCAGGCAAGAAGAAAAGCATCTGTGAAGGCAAAAGGGAAGGACATCGAGGAAAAAAATTAAGAGTTTACTTCCTGCCCACGGGCTGCATTATGGGCTTCTTACCTGGTCTGTATTTCTTATGTCCCCTACTATCCTATGCTTTCTCTCTAATTAGCAAGAGGTCTCATGAGAAATGCATTTATGTAATTCAGCTCTGGAATTTTCAGAATTTTTACTCTTTGAAATATCGGTGTAACCTATTCCCAAAAATGGATTAATGCCATGATCACAAGAACTGAAGTCTTGGATTTTAATAATCTGGACCAATTCAGGTTGTTTAATACCAATTCTATAGTAAAGTATAACTGTTTATAAGGAAAAGATTATATTCCCTACTTAACTAGCATACTTCTTTTTGTTAAACAATCACATAACCTATACTATTGCTTCAGCTCAGAGCTAAGTTTTAAACTTGAGCTCAGTCATCATTTTTATCCTAGATTATGTGGTACAGTTCTACTCATACCCCTTTTTATCTAAATCATCCATTTCTCATCTGAATGAACTTAAGTTTTATCACATCTGTGTAAGTTAACATTCAAAAACAATTTTGGGTTTAAATAAATGCATTTACTAGGAAGTGAGGGTAAATTTGGGAACTTAAAATCTTGCTAACCCCTATCCTCACCTCTCGTCTGGACTACTTCAACAGCCTCTTAAATGGCACTCCCATGTCCTTTCCCTCACTTACACCTCTGCTAAACTCCATTTATTCTCCACAGTATTCAGACTATTTTAAAAATAAAGGTATGTTTTATGCTTTTCTCCCCCGGCCCTTGCTTACAGCGTTTCAGTTGTATCCATTCCATTGCTCATAGAATAAGGACCAAAGTCTTCAACAGGACTCCAAACCCTGTAGGATTTGACCCTGAGCCTGCCTCTTCGGCTTCATTCAGCCTCACTCCATCCTGCTCTATATGCTTTCACTTTCTCAAATACTCCAAGCCCCCTCTCAGCACGGGACTTTCCCCTCTTTCCTGCTGCCTTCACCTACTTAATTCTTGTGCTGTAAGATCTCAGTTCACCTTCAACTTCCTCAAGGACGCAGTCCCCAGCTCCACTGACAAGAACAAACTCTAATATGTATTAGCACAGCACTGTGGAGTCCTCCTTCATAGGACTCAACATAGCTTCAATTTAACATCTGTTTGTATAATCTTTTACTTAATGTATGTCTGTCTTACCAAACTGTGTGGTCCATGAGAGAAAGAATTTTTGTTTTGGCCTTAACCAGGAAAATCTGTATCCCTTAACCAGGAAAGTCTGAACATCAGCATGTATTCAACATTATTACATGCCCACTAAAGTCACAGTAATGTGTAATAGCAGCAATAGAAAACTAATACATACATGTTAAATTTGAGATGACTATTAGAGATTCAAGTAGAGATGCTGAGTAGGTAGTCTGGAGCTCAGTGAGGGCTGGAGTAGAGAAATAAAATTAGAAGAATCTGTTTGAATTATGGATCCTCATTTCCACATCATCTGAACTCCACATTCCCAAAAAACACTCATGCACACATACATTTTTTTCATGTAATTTCAAGATGTTCAAGAGTCCCTATATTCAGCCCTGACTGGTGTAGCTCAGTGGATTGAGCATCGGCCTGTGAACCAAAGGGTTGCCAGTTCAATTCCCCAGTCAGGGCGCATGCCTGGGTTGCGAGCCAGGTCCCCAGAAGTGGGCGCACAAGAGGCAACCACACATTGATGTTTCTCTCCCTCTCATTCTCCCTCCCTTCCCCACTGTCTAAAAATAAAATAAAATTTAAAATATATATATAAACAAAATAAATCTTTATTTAAAGAATCCCTATATTCATAGAACCCCCAGAATATTATAAGTAATCACAAAGCCACCTGTTCTAACCCAGATAAGAAGACTGCTGCCTCTAAGGAGGAGGAAACCAAGTAACTTTTCATTTTTTAAAATCTTTAAAATTTTCCCAGTTCTACTTACTACAAAAATATCAAAATGTTAGAGAAATATCTAACACAGAAAGTTCAAATCCCCACGTAACTGTGTGTTCATCATTCTTACCCTATACACTCCTTGGGCTTAAGGATGTGCCAATGTGCCTCTCCTTTTTAAATGTTTCTATGGATGTATTGGTTTTTTTTTAAACTTGCCTTTTAAAATTGAGCTTCCTTTTTTAAATTAGCTTATAATAACAGAAAGCTGTGGTTACAACCTCAAAGCTTCAGCGTTGAGACATTTGATTCATTTTATTAAAAATTCCATATAACTAGGCTAGATAGAAAGAAAATATAGCAGTTGATTGATCAAAAAAAGCTTGTGTCAATGAATTTTAAATAATGAAAACATTTTGGCCTTAACAATCAAAATTCTTAGAGCATTTTCAAAGGCAAGAATTTGTGTTTTAGAAGAAACCTCCAATCCCCCCTGAGTTCAGTGAAGCTATTTTTATTTCTGAAATACAGAGCTAACATGAAAGGAGGTAGTATTTTTTTAAAAAATGCATTTGTTTCATGTTCTTATTGTTCAGAAGCTGCTGAGTTGGTATCATAATGAAAAATATGCTAGGTCACTTAAAGAGGCCCAATAAACTAGTTCCAAATTTGGTACATTTTAAACTTCTAAAAACAGGTCATAGAGAAAGTAAAACAAAACCAATGTCTATCTACCTTTCTTTGGAGCTCATGTCCCTTAGCCAAGCACTTCTAACAAGTTAACAATCAACTTAACATCAAAATGGAGGCATCCTATTGTTGGACCATGGTCAATACTGCACACAGTCAGCTTTGCACAATATTTTTCATCAAGTGTTTTGAGTCTCTACAAGTGAAAAACATCTTCCAAATACTCTGTGACTTCAAAAAATATGATCTAGAATAAAACTTTCTAGAAGAAGATTATATTTTTACAGCCATGAAAGTAAACTAGGCATATCAGGACAGGCTTGGGAATTACCAGAAAAAAATTAAGAAAAAAAAGGTGGATGGCCATGTTAAGAAATCTGAGCTTTAAGATTTGAATGCAGGAGAATAACATGATTAGTTTGCATTTTAGAAAAATCACTTTGGCCATTTGCATTTTAGAAAAATCACTTTGACGGTTGTACAGAGAATGGATTACAGAGAAGCAAGTCAAGAGACAGAACGGCTAGTTAGAAAGCTGTTGCAAATGGTGAGAGATGACTGGACCAAGACGGTAGCAACAAAGCTGAAGAGAAGAAGACCAAATCAAGAGCCACAAAGGAGACAGATTCAACAGACTCTGGTAACTGACTGATTAGATACAAGTATTCATGGTGAGGGAGGAAGTTAAGAACTTCATCCAGGTTTCTGACTTAGGCAACCTGAGGTGTGTCACTCAGTGAAATATGGAACCTTGGTGAAGATAGCTTAGGGATGAGAAATATAAGTTAAAGTCATCACGAGTCTATGAAAAAGAAACCCAAGCAGATACATTATAGTCTTACATTGTACATTTATTAAATAAGCAAGTTGAGATAATCAGGATATATTCCAAAAGCTCAATGGACCAAATCCTAGTTATTTATTAGTTATACTGAGTTCATGAAAATTAATACACATTAGTTTCAGTCTGCTTCCACTAGCAAACCTTTTAAGGAAACTGTTAGATGTTATTTTCCCCAATGATTCACTGCCTTCCCGGTGGAAGGTCTATCCCCCCATTCGAGGTACCAGGTAACCTGCAGGATCTCCTACAAAAGGATTACACTTCCCAGCATCACATAAAGCTGGCCAAAGAAATGCGAGAAGTGATATATGCCACTTTTAAGCAGGAGTCTTAAAAGCTGGCACATGGTTTGTCCATTGCTCTTTTTCCCAGATAGTGTGAACGCTGAGAAAGAAGACATCTACTAAGAAGGGCTCCCGGTAGATAAATGGCCTCAAATTAAAAAACAAAACAAAAAACAGAGCCTAGCAGCCCTTTCACTTCAGGGAGAAGGGGCCTGTAGCGAACTACCTACCTCTGCGCTGAACTGCCTGCCTGCACAGTGTTTCTGCCATCCGAGCCCGCCCTTATAAGGAAATTCCTGGAATCGTATTTTAACCAGTAAGACTGAGGCTTTCCCCATCTGATTGGAGACACACAGCTCCAACCAATCAGGGCAGCTGACCAGTTAGAACAGTGCCTTTTAGGCCAATCAAACTGTTATGATCTGGAGTCCTCATTTGCATGAGGTCATGCCAATCAGGGACCAGGGGCAGGTACTTCGGTTAACATAGCCAGCTGTCAGCTCTCCTCTGGTTCTGAGGGCTCACTTTCCTTTTCCACCAGACTGCAGACTGTGTTTCCTGGGCTAAGATTAAACATAAGATGTCTCGCCGGAGCAGACCAGAACAGTGCAAAGCAGACCAGTAGAGAGGAGCGGAGCAGAGCAGTCTAGCCAGAGAGGGGCTGGCCCTAGGGCTGCCTCATAGCTGTGTTGTTTTCACAGCCTGTGTTGTATCACAATTGAGATGTTTTGTACTGAATAAAGTTTCCTCTTTACCACACTCCAAACTGGGGATCATGACTGGCACCAGTAAGGTATTATTACTCCTTCAGCCAGGATCCCAAAATGAAGACAAGTGAGGCAGAGCTGTGGCTCATCCATTGAATGTAGCTGTTAAAAAAAGATACTGAGCTCTCCAGGTTGTGTTACCACAGCATAAACAACAAAATGTGAGGGATATTGGTGTCTAACAAGTAACAATGTTTATTTGCATTTCCCCTCTTCTAGTCAAATTTTCTGGTGATCTCCTAAGAAACAATCTGATGGGAAAAATAAAAAAGTGTCCAGAGTATCCCAAAACTAAAATGGAGAAATTTGAACCTGAAAGGAAACTTGATATTCCAGAGTCAGCAAACTTTTTCTGTAAAGGGCAACCCGGTAAATGTTTTAGGCTTGCGAGCAACAAAGATGTAGCATGAAAGCGGCCATATACAATATGTAAATGATGAGCACGTCTGTGCTCTAATAAAACTTTATTTACAAAAACAGGGAGTGAGCCAAATTTGGCCCACAGGTCTGTTGTTTCCAGACCCCTGGTCTAAATCCTTCATACTGTCACTGAGGAATCTGAGACCCAGAGAGATTAAATTAAGGTCATACAGTTGGCTAGAAGCAGGCTGAGCACTAACATGCAGGTCTCCTGAGTCTATTTCTCTAGACAGGTTCTGCTGGGTCACAAGATAGAGATGAAATACAAGAAAAAATACGGCAGAGAACCAGAGAATACTAAGGTGGGTTTTGATTATGTTAAACAGCTTTTAACACTTTGATTATAAATGAGGATTTGCTTTTCAAGAGATTATGGCTGTCATAAAAACAAGTGAGTGTCATAAAACCAAACAGGTGAACAAATGATAAATTAGCCAGTGTTTGAAAAACGATCTTCGCAGGAAACAATTATATACCTCCTTCCTACTGTCATTTCCTTGGACACTTTATCAATCATTTGTTTTAGCAACAGGACGGCATTTGCTATAATTGTCACAATAACTTATGGCAAAACAAGTTTTTAAAAAAATACCATAACATGAGCAAGAAATACACTAGACCAGCAGCAGGCAATTATTTCTCATGGTATTTTAAATGTTTTTCTTTCTTTTAATTTTTAAAGTAATACTCATTGGAGGACACAAACAATACAGAAATATATAAAGTGACACACTCCACACTCTCCTTAATTTCATTCCCCTGGGTATTAACACATGACTGATTTACATGAGAACAGTGTAATAGGGCTACTTTCTCTGAGCCAACTCTTAACAACAAAGAGGAATATGGAGTTCTCTTGGCCAGAGAGCCCTTCAAAATCATGTTTTAAAAAGCCACAGAGAAGTTAGCTGTTGTCTGTGGCCTGCAAATGAGAAAAGCAAGCTGCCCTTGGACTCTAACCAACTGAGTGAGGTTCCTGATATAGCAAACACTTCAAAAATAAGTACAAATATCCATTTCTTCTCTTTGGGTATTTTATTGGGAAAACTGGGGTCAATTTGCTCATAAAGAGACCAACAGTCTTAATCAGTTCTGAAATCCATACTCGAGTGATCAGTAAAAACAGCAAAGTAAGGAACTCCAAAAGTCTGTCCCCCATAAAAGCAATTAAAAAAAAAAAAAGACAAAAAAATCACCTGTCAGAATCAACTCTTTTGGAACTGGAAACTAACCAAAAACTTGCAGAAGCTACTTGCAGCACTTAAGTATAATGAAACACTGAAGGAAAACTAGCTGGATTTTGGTTGCATAGTGAGCTTTGTGCCATTTCCCCATTCACCAGCTCAGTGGTAGCCTTGAAAATAACAGTCTGCCTTCCTGGTACCAGTACCAGCACCAAACAGCGCAGAACTGACCTCATTCACAAAGAATTGTAATAATTTGTTTTTGACCTATCTGGTGATGCCCTGGAAGGCTGGCACAGATGACTTTATCTTCTTGCCTAACTCAGAACTCTCAAAGTGCTAAAAAGTGGCTAGCAGGAGGGAGTTTGCTGAAAACATTTACAAGCAAAAAATATATGAGTTGGTGCTGCATGAGGCAAGGAATAATAATAGTTGGGGCAAACAAGGGACTAACCAAAGAGGTTAGGAGGAAAGGCTAGAGAATGAGAGGCTTTGGAGAAGAAGGGCTTTGAATAGCTCCCACATATTCTTGGCAAATCAAGAAGACCATGTACAACCCCAGGGTGGGTACATGCTCAGAAAAGGTCTGCGAGGGCCCTAAGTTCAGGTCCTGCACAAGCAGGGAGTGAGGGCTAAGGGAAGCTGTGAGGCAATATGCAAAGCCCATCTGCAAAGACTAAGACTTTTGCCTTGGCTGGGTGGCTCAACTGGTTAGACCATCGTCCCCTGCACCAAAAGAGGCAGGTTCAGTTCCCAGGCAGGGCATGGAGCTAGATTGTAGGTTCCATCTCCTGTCAGGGAGGGTACAGGAGGTAACTGATTGATGTTTCTCTCTCACATGGATGTTTCTTCAAAACAGAAACTGCCTTTGTTAGAAGAGTTACTGACGTTTCTCACATATATTAAACACTAAATAAGTGGTTGATAATTTTTTTTCAGACATACTAAACAGCTGCTACATTTATTTATTTATTTGTTTGTTTTTAAAAATATGTGTATTGAGATGGTGTCCCATTTTTTAAATCCTCACCAGTGGATATGTTTATTCATTTTAGATAGAGAGACGATGGGGGAGACCAGGGGGTGGGGGGTGAAAAAAACAATCCACATCAGAGAGAAATCAACGGGTTGCCTCCCTGCGCCCGTCTGACGGGGGCCCGAACCTGCAATCCAGGTAGCGCCCTGACCGAACGAACCACGGCCTTTCCGTGCAGGGGACAGCACGCCAGCCAACTGAGCCATCTGGCTGGGGCAAAAGTTGATACTTTAAAAAAAAACTACTACAGCATTAAGAAATCTTGTTTTCAATTAAAAGGCAAAGAATGAAAGGGTGTTGAAATTAAACCTCGTCATTTTTTATGATCTTCATGAAACATTCCCTGTTGACCCGTGAGGTGATCATTCCAAATTATATTTTACAAGGTTTCCAAAATCCTTTCGCTCAAGCGGGTATTGAGAGGTTTAAGTGTTCCGTAAGTACTTGTCATTACATGTAACACTAGTAACAAGTGTGCTCTAATTAAGGATTAATACTAAATGTCCGGTATCATCGCCCATCTTCGGGAAAGACTGCCAAATGATGGCCTTCTTTTCCCAGCTCTGGGATCCTTAGCGACGTTGGACTCCGTCACTCGCTTTGCCCCCCTACATCCTATGTCACTAACGGGTCAATCCTTCCTCAAAACTATCTTTCAACATCCATCCTCCACACTATTCCACGCATAGGTGGGGTTTAGGGTTTTAAGAAACAGCAGCAGCTGCAACTAATGGCGACTTCGATCTTCCCAGTGTCTCTCTCCCTACCTGAAAATTAACCTTTTTCGCGCCCAAATCACCAAGGCGACATTTGAACTTAATCATCGGATTCTATTGGGACCCGAAATGGAGGCAACCCCCGCGAGCTGCTTGCACTCCGAACCCCCGGGCACTTGCCCTGCAGCCATGCGCGGGCGCTCTGCAGGCTGCGGGGGCGCTTGGGGAGCGCGGAGGCGCGGAGGGTTGGAGTCCCTGCGCAGGGGCTGGACCCTGGCGGCCAAGGAGACCCTGGAGGGAAGCGTTAGGAAGGACTCGAACGCTGGACGTGACATCCAGTTGCCGCCCCTCAGCTCAAAGCCTGGCGCCAGCCATACTGGTGGCACCAAGCAGTAAACGTCTAAATCTCCTCTAAAAAAGAGAAACAGGAATACGTGAGGTTCTTGAGTGTTAAGAGAATATTACTTCTCCACAGGGTAAGCTACGGGCAGGCTAGGAATTCGCTTTCCATCATTGTGTACGTAAGGATTTAGGTTCGAATAAAAGGTAATCGAACTAACGACAAAAAAAAAAAAAGGTTGCATTGAATCATTTTTTAAAAATTCTGTCCTACTTGATAGATATGTATTGAACATAAGTGCCAGGCACTGTTCTGCGTCATGGGTCCATAACAGTGATTTTCAACCGCTATGCCACAAGAATTTTTAAAACATGCAATACCTGATGATTTGGTCAGGGGCACTGACCTCTTTTCCCTTAGATTGTCAAATTTTTAAAAAATGATAATAGCCAACACTACTATAGCTGTCTGGTGTGAATGAATCAAAATTATAGATTTTTTTTGGTCGGATTGGTAAAAAATGTATTTTTTGGTGTGCGGCAGAATTTTAGTGCATAATTAGTTTGTGTGCCATAAAATAAAAGGTTGAAAATCACTGGGCTGTAACAGTGAACAAACTAAGTGTCTTCCTTCATGGAACTCGTTATTGAAAGCTAGTGTTGGGTCATGCATGGAGTCACCAATTTTACCCCTTCACCATTCTAGGAAACCTTGGACAGCCCCCAGGTCCAAGGTCCGATCAGACCGTAGCAGCTGCTGGCAATTCTTGGCTCTGGAACTCAGACAGCCAGGTGAGTACCCGGGAGAAGAAGCCAGACAGGGGTGAGTCTAAAAAGGTAACTGTCCAGTTTCACAGGCCTGCAAGGTAAACTGGTATGAAGACCCTGCCCAAAAGGGACGCTCTGTGCAGGACAGTGGCTACCCATCCTACCTAGAGCTTCGACCTTGGGAAGGCTGACTGTCAGAAAAACAGAGAGAGCCAATTACTTCAGTAACTTCAGAAGCCATGGACACAGGCAGAGGTAAACTGAGTCACAAAAATGGTGGTGTTATTGACATAAGGAATTAACCGTCATCCCGATCTACAAAGGGTGTTTTCTGGAGTAGCTATTTGCTGTCACTTTCCTAGAGCTACTCTTATTTCCAAATGACTTTTGAAACTACTTCTTGTGTGTTCAAACTTACTGGTACATCCTGATAATAAGCCTGCCATCAGCTGAGATTAGCAGAATAGGCCTCTATTTCTTGCAATCAGGTAATATAACTATCACATACATTACTTTCCAGTTACTTCAATGATAGCTGCTTACACCATTCTTCATGTGGAGCCTTATCTTCCACATAAAATAATAGAGGGATTGAATAAAATTCATGTATAAAATGCATGGTGGGTTTATTTTGTTTGACTAAAAGTCAGCACAACTTATGATGGAAGAACATAACAGTTCAAATTACAAGAAATCACAGTGAAACCACTTAACATCACATTTTTAAATAGGATGTTAAGCCAACTCGCCTCACACAGAACTTTAAAACTCCAGCTCCCCAGCAACTACTCCAGAAGTAACTAATTAGGAAATCTGAGGGCAGGACCATAAGCGTGTCTTTTTCAAAGCTCCCCACGGATTCTGATGCCCAGCCAGCATTCTGAACCCTGACACCGAGGTAGAGGGTTCAGACCCACAATTGTGGGTCTTCTTTATTACTCAAAGTATGGTCCAGGGACCAGCAGCATCACCTGCAGTTTGTTAGAAATGCAGAATCTCAGGCTGCACCCCAACCTCCTCAATCTGGATCTCCATGTTTTATAAGCTCTCTACATGATTTTAGGCATATTAAAGTTTAAAAAGTACTGTTTAGAGGTGCCATTGCTACAGAAACGTGAGAAATTCCAAACCATGTTATAAAGTTGAACACCTCAAGAAATTTTCTATGAAAAAGAAATAGGAATAGAACAGCATGAGAGATCAAATGTTTGTGATATTAGGCATTTCACATTATTAAGCTTCTAATTAAGAGTAATAGTCAAATGCAAGTCCGCATATTTTAAAACTTGCAATACCACTCATTCCAAATGAATTCCACTTACAAACCACTTCTGTCACTGAGTGCTACCTCAGCTGAGTAACACAAATCTACCCCCGTAATCTCCAGATAGCTCCAGTTATCTCCACTAAGCTAGTGGTGTGTATATTGAGGGGGAGTCCTTGTGAGTAAATAAACTGGGATATAGTGACAAGACAAGAGGGGATCACTTGCATGGGTGACCTCATGCTGGGAGGCCCGCCCTTTTTTGTGTGTGAACACCTCTGTGTTAGTTTCAAAGGACTACTTGGAAATGGCATTATTTAATGCCAGAAAAACTAATTATCCATATGCCGTGCAAACTTTTTCTTCTGTGCCCTTGTTCTTGGCCACCTCTCAGAGAAAAAGCATTTAGCCATCCTCCAGTAAAGTGACTCCTTGATTAATGTATCTCCGGGGAACAACACTCTGGTACAGGGAAGGCAGCCATACTGAAAGTAAATGAACTCTACATCCTAAACTGTGGCCCTGGCTTGCATAATGGGACTCATCAGCAACTGCAATTGTTCACCTCGTATGCATCAGACTAGAGCTGAAATCACCTCCCTTCACAGCCTCTATTTATTTGGTTCCTGGGAAGTATTCAAACCTGGGACTAACTAGGTAAAATGACAAACACAGAAAACTGTTTTCAGATTCTATAGGGTTCCTTTTTAGTATATCACACGTGAGAACTTGAAGTTTACAACAATGTTCCCCGTAAAAAAAAAAGAAAAAAAGTTGTAGAATAGTTAAAGAGAGATTCCCCCTCAAAAGATGCAAATAAAGGTGGAGGGGAGGCTCTAAGTGATTTGCTCAAGGTGACATTAGGAAAAAAATACAAAATAACAAGAATTTGGTATCCTAAGGGAAACTTATGTTAACAAAATGCATTATAGCCTGCTGATAAGGAGAGAGAAACAAGATCAAGTCAGAATTCGTATCAGTTAAAAAGTGCGTTCTGCCCTGGCTGGAATAGCTCAGTGGACTGAGTGCCTGGGAACCAAAGGGTCCCCAGTTTGATTCCCAGTCAGGGCACATGCCTTGGTTGCAGGCCAGGTCTCTAGTGGAGGCGTGCGAGAGGCAACCTCACATTGTTTCTCTCCTTCTCTTCTTCCCTCCCTTCCCCTCTCTCTAAAAATAAATAAATAAATTCTTTTTTTAAAAAAAGTGCATTCAGAGCCTAGTTATAGAGACCTAAGATAACAATGGCTTAAACAAGAGGGTTTTTTTGTTTGTTTTCCCCCACTTTTTTCCTCAAATAAAGGAGGAGGCAAGCAACCAAAAGCTCAGGTGATGACTTGTGTTATTGGGAGCTGAGATTCTATCTACTTTTCTGCTCCACCATGCTCAGTGCATGGATTCCATCTTCAGAGTAACCTCATGGCCCAGAGTGGCTGCTGTGAACTACACATCCTTGTTTCTGGTAGGAAGGGGAAGGAAGACGATAAAGGCAAAAGGATATTCTGTGCAATTGTCCTCTTTAAAGAACTTTCCTAGAAACCCCGCCCAGTAACTTTTACTTGTGTCCCCTTAGCAGGCTGGCAGAAGTGGTTTTATAGGTGGGCAGACTGCCACCGTCAGCAGCACAGGATCCCAGTGATTCAGGAATAAGAAGGGAATGAATATTGGGTAGGCAACTAGGAGCCTCTGCCACAGAATCCTACTGTGTCGCTTACTAGCTCTATGATCCCACGTAGGTTATTTATTCTCTCTAAGCCTCAGGTTCATCTGTGAAAATGAAGGACATCATCACATGGTATGAGGGCTGAGAAAAACACATGGAAAACAATTAGAATTTATATATTGTGCACCCGGTGCACGATAAATATTAACTCACGATTATCCGATTATCCTAGTTCAGTGCTTTTCCAAATTCTTCTATTTTAACTTCCTCTCTATTTCCAAAATTAGAAAGGTCACATTAGTCCTCTTTGTACCTGTTGATATTTTAGTGTGAATGAGTTTCAGTCATAGGTCACCTCCCTTGGACATATATATGAAAAATGACGCAGTCAGAGCTGTCATCCCAGAGGAAATGCCTTGCACATCTTACTCCTCAAACCTTTGGCATATTTATTTTTTTGGTATATTTTATTGATTATGCTATTACAGTTGTCCCATTTCCCCCCCCTTTATCGCCTCCACCCTGCACCCCATCCCATCATCCCCACACCTCTTAGTCCTTTGGCAGATTTAAACTGGGCTAAAGAACCTCTGGACTGGGCCAAAGCGATATTGTGTCCCAAAGAAATGCTTGCAGTGCTGATGGGAAAGCAGACATTCTTACTGTCAGATTAACAATTAAAGACATTCTTTAGAATTAGCATCATATATAGCTAAAGAATAACTTAGCTTATTTGCACCTACAGAAATCCATCTTTGACTTAACACCAATAGAAATCCCTTCCTGCTATTCATGTAATTATTCCCTTTCGCTTTCTCATAAAATCCCTTGCCTTTATTTCATAACCAGAACACTTATTTGGGTTTCTGCCTGAATCAGTGTTTCGTGAATAGCTACTTTGGGGGGATTCAAATAAACACTATTGCCTCTCAACTTTGGCCTTTTATCCTTATGTTAACAATATAAATAAGTGCTAATAACTTTATGGGCATTTACTATGTGCCTAGTCGTGCTCTAAGGATATTACATAATACAGACTTACTTAATCTTCAAACTCTACATAACAGATTTTATTAATATCCTCTTTTTGCAAATAAAGAATGGATGCACAGATGCCCTGGCTGGTGTGGCTCAGTGGACTGAGCACCAGCCTGCGAACCAAAGGGTCGCCGGTTAGAGTCCCAGTCAGGGCACATGCCTGGGTAGCAGGCCACGACCCCTGGTGGGGGGCATGTGGGAGGCAACCACACATTGATGTTTTTCTCTGTCTCTTTCTCCTTCTCTTCCCCTCTCTAAAAATAAGTAAGTAAATATTTTTATAAAAAAGAAAAGAATGGATGCAAAGAGGTTAGGTAATTTGTCCAGGGTCACACAGTGAGTAAGAGATGATTCAAGAAGTAAACCAAGACAGTCTGGTTGACCTGTGCTAAACTCCAGCTGAGAGTCACCACGGACTACTTTATATAATTATCTCCTTTAAAATTTATTAGTCTTACCTTCCCTAATTCCGTTACATGTTCTTTAAAAGCAGGGAGACTATTTTATATATCCTTTTGTATTCCCTGTATTTTCTATACCATTTTGCATTCATTCTATTTGTGGGGATGAAAGAACTCAGTGAGTGCACAACTTTTAAACAATGTGTAAATATAGCTCTAGTTTACATGGGACTTATAATAACTTTCTCAAAATAAAAAGACAACGCTGCAATTCTAATAACAAAAACAGGAAGACGGTGGCCCGGAAGAATTAATGCAGTTTCCAAAAACTCTGGGCCATATGTTACATGAATCAACTCAAAGAAACTAGAGTTTATGACTTGAAACACACAATAGAGGTAACTGAGGTGCAGTTATACCTAACTGTGGTATTTTTAGATTGTCTTCAATATTTCTGAGTCTCAATTTACTTGTCTTTCACATGGGAATGATAAAATTTACCCCCTTTCCTCTCAGAGTCTTTAAGAATCAAGTTAAATTAGGCTGTGAAAGCCCTTCCTAAGCAGGAAAAAACCAGATGTAAAGTATTTCTAAATATATAACAAGGAACACGCAGGTATAAACGTGTAAGGCATTAATAGCAATTGATTGTTACTAAAAGCCAGTGGGATAGTTTGGAAAAACACGAACTTTCAGGTCAGAAAGACCTGAATTCAAGTTCCCATTATGCCATTTACTAGCTGAGGGACCTTGGGCAAGTTGCTTACATATTTCTGAGTATCAGTGTTTTCAATTATAAAAAAGGAGAAAATAATACCTACCTAATGGGGTATAACATATAAGAAGCACCTGGTTCACAGAGAACACAACAAATTTTATTCTGTGCCCTTATGCTGACAATATTAGTTATTTTACTCAAAACACATCAGAGAAATTACATCAGTTCTTCTCGAGTTTACCATAAAGACACTGACATATAGAAAGAATAACTTAACATTTATTAAATCCTACTTAATGCCTACCACTCTTCTGGGTGACCAGGGAAGATGGAGGGTTTTATGTTCAGTAGATCAGTCAAAGACTCTCAGACCCAGTTGACAGTCTGATGAAAGCTATACCACCTCTCTCTAAAGAAGGTTACAAAACTTTTAGGAGACAATACAGGACATACAGGAGAATACCTTCATGACCCTGGGGTCAGGAACAGAGAGGGGCGAGGAACACTATAAAGAACAAGATTCAGAAGTACACCTACATTAAAATTAAGAATTTCCACATCAAAAGAGACCTTAAAGAAAATGTCAAAAATAAGCCACAGAGTGGAAGATATTTGCAATACATGGAATCAAAAAAAGTTGAGATTCTTGTATAAAGAACTCCAACAAATCAATAAAACATGATAGACAAAAAGTGTGATAGATATATTTATACAAGGAAAATAATCTACAGCTGCAGGTAACAACGTGCATAAATCTTACCAACTACTATTGAGTGAAAAAAGCGTGACATTAAAGAATACATACAGGATGATTCCACTCATGAACCTGTAAAACAGCTAAAACGAAACAATAGTGCACAGGGATGCATATGTTATGCATATGCACACAGGTAAAGCTGTACAGAAGAACGAGGAGGTAGTAAGCACAAAAGTGAAAAAAAAATGCAATTGAAGGGGATCAGAGTCTGCTTCCAGGTTACTGACACTATTCTTTCTTGACCTGGGCACAGGTTACAAGAAGAATGTTACAGGCCTACTGTTTTATTGAGCTTCATTCACTTTATCATGCTTCACAGATGCAGCATTAAAGGGAAGACCCTCCATGAGGGAAAAGATAACGACTCCCTTTATTGCAGAGGTCTGAAACCAAATCTGCATTATCTCTGAGGTATGCCTGTATTTTATAATTTATAGATTTTGTATGCTATTCTGAATGTACATTGCAAAAATAAACAAATACACTTCCACCACCCCACCTAGTTAGCTGGAAGGGAAGGAGTTCAGACTCCCTCAAGTCCCCAAACCCCAAATTTATGGTGGCAAGCTACAGTGAGATCAAAGAAAAAGAAAATCTTTAGACTGAAAAGTGGTGAGGGAAGGAGGAAGTGATGAGAACAGGAACGGTGAAAGACTGGAAGGAAACATTAAGCAGAAGAAAGATTAGGCCTCTGGGTCACTTCATACTCTCACTTGGGGAGAGAACAACGTGCAGCACAGACAGAAGGAACAAATGCCCAAGCTTGGTAAGGAATGCGACCGTGTCTCAGTGTCCGAAAAACATAGTAACTAACGAGGGGACGGAGGAGCACAGCTTCCGAAGAAATGTAAACTTAAATAATGCATCTCAAAAGAAAGAAGATCAGTGATTGCAAGTTTCACCCTCTCCCCACTCTTTAGTATCTCTGACCCTTACGCCTTAATGGGGACAGGGTATGTTAAGCGGTTAGAAACTGCAAACATCAATTTCTGAGTGAAATTACCATGTCACGTCTCAGCAAAATACTATCAGAGAGGAAAGTCTCTGCCAGCCTTTGGGAAGTTAAGGAACTGGTAAAAACAAGTTACAAAAACACCACTTCCACTAGCCTCGGTTATACGTACTGCAGAAGCAAGCGCTCCACTAGCCTTGGAATAAATACACAGATCGCAACTAAATGATAAACATGCACCTGGCTCATGTCTACTTTGACCTCCCTTCACAGCACAGTCCCTTCTTAGAGAGAGTGAAGCTTTTCGCTGACAGTACTAGTACTCCATGGTAGCCTACACTGTTTAAATCAGTAAGTGAATGGAGGTACACCTTTGCAAAGTGTTTTTCATTGTATTCTTGGGGAAAAAAAATTTACTCGTTTCATATTATATCATGAGGTCTGGATTTATACTGAACAAAACTATCATTTTCAAAACGGATGGTGTCCAATGCATTATTCTGATAAAAAGTCCTACTGATGGGCATACGGAATTAATTTTAAGGTTCCACGATCCTACCAAGGGCATCAAGTTGACCATTTCTTCAAGCTACACTCAAATTCCATCTTTTCATTCTGTTTTCTTCCTTCCACTTGTTCCCCACAGACCCATTAACTCTTCTTAATTCTACAGCTTTCTCTTGGGCTAAGGGAGACACATGGAAAAGCTTGTCCATGACTTGGTGGAACATTCACCATATCTCACTTTCTGAAGAGGCTACAACGAATCGTTCTCATTTCTCGTTTCTCTATCTCCCTTTTGCAGTCAATTCCCTAGGTTTGTTCTTTCTTATTAGATAAGACTATCCAGTTGGAACCAAAGGCCAAAGAATTCCTATTACATTTGAAAAGCTGCTGGAAAGAGAGAAGGGGTGTCTACCTATATATACTTATTCACTGTTACACTTACGTGCCAAACTATTGATCTGTGCGGCCTTTCTGCTTCCCAAAACACGACATCATAAAAGTAATTTTAGGTCCGTAAATGATTCTCAGTTCAAATGAATTGCCTTTGGAATGCTATATTCTGGACTGGGGGGTAGGGGGCCTCACAAAATAACTACAACAAATCCTGTGGAAAACTGGTAAGCTCCGGCGGTGTTGGGGGGCAGGGAGGAAAGTCACGGGTCCAAACTTCAGAGACACCGAAACCAGACTAGACTATTGGCACGTGGTTCTACCTGGCTGCGGCAGCCCAGGCAAACCTCCGGAGGGGTGTCGTCCTCCACGGGTCTCTGACTCATCCAGAGATAAGAAAGCACCTGGGCCACAAGGTCCAAGCCAGAGGCTCCGGGATTCAGTGTGCGCACGGAAAATTTGTACTTTGGTTCCTGGGCCCTAGCAGGTAGAGCCCAGTGTGAATTTCCTCAGGCTCCGCCCAAAAGTGAGGACGAGGATGGAACAGCCACTCTCCGAGAGGTGCCGGTCCCATCGCGGTGGGTGAAAGAGTCGCTACCTTCCAGAGCAAGACCTGCGCGCCCCGGGGCGCCCGGCCTTCGGTCCCGTGTCCCCCCTCACGGTCCCTGTGCCCCTCACCTGCAGCCGAGTGGCCCGAGAGCGCACGGCCCCGGGCGCGGCGCGAGCCCCCGAGCTCTCGCAGCTCTTCCTCCTCGTCGTCCCAGCGCCGGCCCTCAGCCATGGGCGAGGCGCGGAGGCGCTGCTGCAGGACAGCGGACCAGCACCGGGTGCCCCCACGCCAGCACCCTCGGGGCCTAGAGGGCGGCCCCGGGGAAGAAGCGGCAGCAGCGGCGCCGGCGGCGGCGAAATCGGCTACCTCTGCGGGCTCCACCTGCAGCTGGAGGGGGAGCGGCCTGGAGAAGGCC